>JAOEGS010009507.1:0-39172 GCA_025447755.1 Corythornis vintsioides
CTCGGGCAGGGGGGTTGGACTAGATGATCTTCTAGGTCCCTTCCAACCCCTAATATCTATGAATCTATGAATCCCTCTTCCTGGTGGGTTTGGATCTAGCCAGAGCAGCTGACATACCTCATACCCAGATCTGCTCCCTTTGGCTTCTGTCTTGGGCTGAAAATGCATCACCACCCCTTGCCATGTGCCCAACTCCTGCTGCTGCAAGTTGCCCACCTGCCAAAAGGGGTTGCTGGGCTCTCAGTGCCTGAGTTTGCTGCTCTTGGTTCTCATTATCTGCTCCAAAATCAGATTAGCAGAATCAGAGAGTGTTAGGGGTTGGAAGGGACCTAGAAAGATCAAAGTCAACCCCCCTGCCAGAGCAGGATCACTCAGACCAAGTCACAAAAGTCTCTTGAGTGCTCTTTTCTGGGGTGCACAACCCACCTCAAACTTGCTGATGCAGAGACCTTGGAGCATGCAAATAATTGCACTGAAATAGATGTTGGCCTGAATAATTAGAGATGTTCAGGTTGTGTGCAGTGGATTTCTGTGCTAATAAAATATAATACATGTTTTGAGTCTTACAGCTTGGGTTAGAAACCAACTAAGTGCTGAATCTGAAATGTTCTGTAACTGTCAGAGAGATTTCCTTCTGATTTTGCAGCATCTGGCACTGGCACATGTTCTCATCACTGACAAATCTTGGTTTCTAGCTTACTTTTGGTGCAGATAAGAGGCTGTTCCCCCCCCCCCCAGGGGTGTTACTTTCACAGTTCTGCTCAGTTTTCCACTTGTTGACATGAACCAGCTTTCAGTCAGCAGTTCTTCTGAGGAGGAACTGGGAAGGATGGAGTCATCACAGCTCATTCCTGCAGCCATTTAGCTCTTCTCATGGTAACAAGAGTAAAAATGAGTAGCAGACGTGTTGTCTTGCTTGTTTGTTTTTTTTTTCCTGGCATTAAGGAGAGATGAGATGGATTCTAGATAAGGAATACACTTGTTGGATTAAAAAAACCCTAAATTATTAACACATTGATAAGATTCTCTGCTTCTGTCTAGGCAAAGTGTGGCTACACAGACCTCACTGGGATTGATTACTCTCCTGCTGCAATACAGCTTTCAGAAAAAATAAGAGAGAAGGAAGGGATGCCTGACATTAAATTAAAGGTAAGTTTTGAGAGCAAGTTTATTGAGGAAATAGAAAGCAGCTGAAGCCAGGATTAAATGACCCAATTGCTAATCAGCTGTACTGAGTGTACTCTAGCAGTGATGTCTTTAGACATCCATTTGTGAGAGAACTCTAACTAAATAAATCTGTATTTTACAAGAAGAATTTTTGGTCTTCTTTCTTTTATTTGGCAAGTTCTGTGTTTCCACTGCCACATTCTGAATTTCAGGAGTGACACAGAGGGATATCCTTAAGGGATAGAGTCCCTGTCCTTAAGGGATAGAGTTCCTACTGGTAGCTGTGCAGCAGGAGGTTTGAGAGGCTCTGCTAGAGCAGGGGGTAGGACCAGATGACCTCCAGAGATCCAACCTCAGCCACTATGGTGCTGTGAGTGGCCTTTGTTCTGAGCTCTCTGCTGCTGCTCTGATGTCTCTGTTCCTGTCTGTCCTGTATTTGTCCAGTGCCTACCTGCAGCAGCTGGAAAACCAGGGATCAAAGTACAAATAAAGATGTAAAGAATGAACTTCAGGTATGTTAGTTTGAGCTGGAGATGGGCAGCTCCATGCACAGGCTTTGCAGCAGATAGATCATCACACAGAGAAGAGCAAAGCCAAGAGGGCATCAGAATTGTGCAAAGCCTCTGAGATCCCTTTCCTGAGCACATCTGGTGTCAGCTTTGAGACTTGTAAAGCATTGTTTTGCACTAAAGAGTCAAGAAGGTGCTTTTCACAGTCACAGACTTCTGGTTTAGGTAGAAGACTTCTTGGCTCCATCAGCTGAGCTGGCAGGATATGAGATCTGTGTTGACAAGGGGACTTTTGATGCCATCAGCCTCCATCCTGATGATGCTGTGGGAAGGAGGAAGCAGTATGTGAGGTCTCTCTGCACTGCATTGAAACCAGAGGGCTTTTTCCTCATCACCTCTTGCAACTGGACCAAGGAAGAGCTGCTGAATGAGTTCAGAGAAGGTAAGGGGTTGGACAGAACCACCTGCCAGCTTGGGGGTTGTTCAAGGGTGCAGTGGGTTGAATTTTAATGGCAGTGGTAACATGTTGACTTTCTCAGGTCAGGATTAGACAAGGTAAAGCCCCTTGGGAATGTTTCAGCCTCTCTTCCCTCTCTTTGACTGGGAATTTGCCAGTTCCAGGGTGCCAAGGGAGGGCAGGTTTTGTTAAGCTTTGAGGTTGAGGATTCCAGTGTTAGTTACACTGGGCAAGTGTGTACCTGGGTGATACTTCAGTCCTTTCCTACAAGATCCACTTCACCCATCTGACTGTAACCCTGTTACCCAGATTTAGGGCACCTGGCAAGTCTGACCTTTTATGTCACCTCCTCAGTGACCTTTCTGACCCACTCAGGAGGGTGTTTTCTACATGCCAGGGAGCTCCTGAATCTCCCACCTGAGGTTTGAAACTCAGTGTGGATCTGAAACAACCATTCCTTCTAGGGAACTACATTTCCTGGCAAGTTATCATCTTTTCTGCCATTAATTTGTGTGAGTCAGCCAGCTAGGATTTTTATTGCCCATGGAAGGGTTTCAGCTGTATAAAGCAGTGGTGCAGCACAACACAGCCCTATAAACTGACAGAGTAACTGACTTGCCAAGTTTTCCAGACAAATAAAGAATGGTTTGCAAAGGGTTATCCAACGGGAGAATAAAGCTGCTTCCTTCTAATAAAAACATTTTATTTTCTTATCTGGCAGGATTTGAAATTCTGGAGGAGCTGCCAACACCCAAGTTTTGCTTTGGAGGAAGAATTGGAAGCAGTGTCACAGCATTGGTTTTCCAAAGGAAAAAAGCAAGGCCATCCATCTTGGAGAAATTAGATTAGTTGAGAAAAGCCTGAACTTTAAACCCTGACAGAAAACCTCAGACACATGTGTAAATAAATGCTTTTTGAGCACACAGTAAAATACTGTGTATGGAACTCTAAGGGCCTATAAAACATTGCCTTAGAAATGCTTCAGCTTTGCATAACTTGCCTGTAAATTTTGTCCTTGCTACAACCTTCTGGGGAAGCTTCCAGCTTGTGAGAGGGAAATTTGGCATTCTGAATGTGGGGAGACTAATATCATTCCATGATACTTGTGTAAAGATTATCTGGTATTTAATTTCTGTAATCAGTGGAGGGAAAACAAAGCAAAAATCTCATTTCTCTGGTGTAATAAGGCAGAAGCTTTTGCAGTGGAAATGCATTTTATTTCCTTTTTTTTTCCAGGTGAACATGAATGTAGCTGTTAAGGAGGGAACTGAATATAAAAGCTGTAGCACTTGCAAAAGAAAAGGAGCAGTTGATGCTTTAAATTCATATTTCAGAGGTTCTGCATAGCCCTGTCTACTGGAATAGCTCAGCTCCTTTCCCACAGAGGGAGTGGTTTTGAGAGTCTCCCTGCATGTGCTTTGTCAGTTATTTCCACTCATCTAGATCTCAAGAGGTGTGATGTAACATCCACAGCAGCATGTGACATCTGCCTCCTCCAGGATTGATTTACTCCATAGTGATGTCTGAAGAGCCAACAAGCACTATTTGTTCTCCACTGACAGGACAGTTTTCTTCTTCCTTCTCAGGGCAGATTTTAGCTGCATGAGCAAAAAGATTTCAAAGCATATCTACCCCTTCCTTTCTTTTTAATTCTATTTTTTTTTTTAATCTGTGTGATCCTTTCACTTCATTTCCATGCTTTTATTCCTTCTGTCTTTTTGCATTTTCAGAATTTCAGAATCTGCTATTGCTTGCAAGGTAGGAAAATGAGATTTCTTTATGTCTTGACAAACCCATTTGCAGGTGACAAACTTGTTCTTTCAAACATCAAGGAGGCCTTGTTAGGCAATCAGGTTTTATTTCACAGGCAAGGTCATGTTTGCTTATCAGAGAATTGCTTCTCCTGGTTTCCAGACTTGTCCTAGTTCCCAGGAGATCTTGGAGGGTCAAGAAATACTCCAGTCCTTTTGCAGGATAGGAAATGAGGTGTTATTTGCACCTGGTGATGTCTGCAAAGTTTGAATCTTAAATTCCACATCTTTTGGCAGAATCACAGGCAGAATTCCACAGCAACGGGTTGGAAGGGACCTCTGGAGATGCTGTGGTGCCACCCCCCTGCTCCAGCAGGGTCACCCAGAGCAGGGTCCCAGCAGTGTAGTGTCCAGGGGGGGGTTGGAATCTCTCCAGAGCAGGAGACTCCACAACCTCTCTGGGCAGCCTGGGACAGACTCTGCCACCTTCACACCAAAGAATTTTCCCTTATGTTTAGGTAATAAATAAAATAATAAATAGTTGATTTGGGAGAAAAGGAGAGACCTCAATTCAGGGCTCTGGATCCCTGTGGAGGCCACTGGCCAACACCTCCTTTCCCCTTGCTGAGGGTGGCATCTGGCTTGTGATGCCAGTTGCAAACCCAGGAGAGGTCTGGGGGGGCTCCTACTACTGCAAGAGCTTGGATGGCTTTATGGGGTGTATCAGGGGAATAAACCATCAAGATTAAATACCTGGAAGAGGAAACCAAGTGAAATAAATAAGTGTTGAGATGTCAGTTCCAGGGGGGTTTCTACACATGGGACTCTGCTACAGAGTGTAGGGTAAATAGATTCTCAAGACAAAAAGCCTTTGCCCTCTCCAGCATTACAGTAATTCCTTGAATACTTCTGTGATTACAGAAGTTTCTGTAAGTTAATGTTTATGTAAATTACAAAGTGAGAAATGCCAGCCATGAAAATCATGACACAACTGAATGAACACAGGTCAATCATTGGGAAGGATTATGGATCAAAACAAGAGGAGGGTAGATTTAGATTAGTCATTAGGAAGATGTTCTTACCCTTGAGGGTGGTGAGACACTGGCACAGGGTGCCCAGAGAAGTTTTTAAGGCCAGGCTGGATGGGGTTCTGAGCAACCAGGTCCAGTAGGATGTGTCCTTGCCCATGGCAGGGTGTTGGAACTGGATGAGCTTTAAGGACCCTTTCAATCCTGACAATGATTCTATCATGATCCCTTACTCCTCAACTTCCCTCTTGGTGACCAACTTGTTATTTGTACAGAATTATGTTCACTTCATGGTCCTTGAGGAGCAGGAACAGTCAGCTGCAGTTCTGTCTGCAGGCTGGGATTTGAAATGTTAATTATTTGGAAGGCTGAGCAGATATAAAATTAATATTCTGTTCTTGCACTTCTGGATATTTCTGTGATATAAAATAAAGAATTCCTGGGAGCTACATTTTTTCTTGAAGAGCTGATGGGTTACATCAGAAACACTGACAGAGTGATGGCAGCTGCTCTTCCAGACAGGGGTGAAGAGCTAAGAAGTGCATGTCCCACCACACAGGTCTGGGGTGTGAATCTCCAGAGAGCAAAATAGGTGAGCAGTGAGCAGTGCTGTGAGCAGACTGCCCCATACCTTCAGGGCAATGAAAAGCTGTTTCAAAGACTGGCCTTAGGATGGAAATATGGAAGTTGTGCCTGTGGGACTGGATTTGCTGCGTGGAACTGGAACTCTCTCCAAGATTGGATTGACATCTTCACAGTGTTTGCATTATCTTTGTCTTTAAGCAATGAAAAAAACCCTCTTCTCAGGAAACATGTCAGTGGCTAGGAGTGGAGATGTTCTTTCATGTAATTCACATCCAAATGATTTCAGTTCTGCACAGGTTTTTGGAGCAGTCTGTGATATCTGTGGGCCCAAAGGGTCCAAGGCCAGAGTGAGCACATGAGGATTGAAACCACCCCCTTGGAACAACTGGGCTTTGTATCTGGGTGCTCAGGGGGAATCCACGTGTGCGAGGTAGGTAGATAGCAGTGAAACCACCAAGCTGAGTTGACATGGATCTTGGCAGCTTCTCCAGAGTTATTTTTATGTGAGGATGAGTTCTGGAATAGGTTTTCTGGTCCATTAGGCACAGCATCACTGACATGGCTTCCGTGGATTTCCACGGCCCAGGAATGCACTGGCAGCACCGTGGCCATCTTAAGGAAAATCAGTGTATATATCCTGTGCTGTGTCCATTCCACAGTGTTCCAGGGTGCCTGGGAGAAGGCTGCCAAAATTCATGTTATTTCATACCAGACAAGATCTTGGAGTACAGGATTTAGCAATGTACAGCAAAAATTTCTCAGTGTTTTGGCACTCGGATTGCTTTCCTAATCTTGGCATGCTGAAGGGTAAAGGACACGACTCGCTGCAACAATCCCTGCTTTATTTTACAGCCCCTCTAAGCATTTTCACATATCAAATGGGCTCCAGTAAAAGCTGTGGAGAGCACAGAGGAACTGAATTTGCTTTGCTGTGAGGAGATCTGCCTTCGCCTTCCCAGTGCTCGCTGCCTTTCTGGGGTAGGAGAAGAGGAAGGGTTGCCCACCCCATGGTCAAATGGGTGGTACTGGTGGTACTGGAAGTATGTTGAGCATGACCTGACCCTTGGGGGTAGCAGCTAAACGGAGGGAGAATTTAATGGATACCTGGGGCTTTCAGTGAAAGGGGATGAGGAGGCAGAGCCTCAAGACAAAGGAGGGAAAGGAAGGCTGGTGTGTTTTATTTGACACAAACAAGGGAAAAGTCAACCTGCGGCTTCATTTCCATTTGCTAAGTAATGGTAGAGCTTGAAATGAGCCCATTTCTAAGTGACTGGAAATTAAACTGAGTGCTGTCAGGCAAACAAATGGCGTGGCCACAAGGTAGCATATAAATTTTGGATAATCACAAGGGCATAAGCTCGTGCTGCAGAGCCAGAGCTAATGAACACCAGGGAGGGAGCAGAAATGAACCTCAGCACAGCCACTCCAACAGCCAAGTGTTCATGGACAGTGTCACAAGTCAAGTGGAGGTGGGAAGAATGTGCATTTATTGAGCAATTTGAAATGCTGATAGGGCTGTGAGCTGCAGCCTCTCGTTAGATGTGCACACAGGGTGTGATAAACCTGTATCCAGCCTGAAAACACCAACCAAGGCTGAAGGTTCCTCAGATTTTCTCTGATGCTTCCCCTAAAAATAACCTTTGGTGTTTCTAGCAGAAGGATTTAAGCTTTTTCACCCCAATTTGCAGTAGTAATTAGCCTCGCTGACTGCTGCACTATCCTAGGGCACCCCAACTCTGTGGGGACCATGTTTCTGCTTATCCAGCATAGCCTGTGGCTCTGGGGGGTGTCCACAGCAGCCTCGGGTTTTGTGATTGAGGGACAAGGGACTCTTGGCTTATCTTGAGCCTATTTAGAGGCAGGGAGCAGCGTGTTCGAGTCAGGGAGGGCTCACAGATGTCTGTGCTTCATGGTCTATTTCTTTTATCCGCCTGTTTGCAGTGCTCCTAGTCTGGGAAGGGCCGTCGCTCAGCAGCCGTGTGCTCTCCTGAGGCAGGGAGGGAGGCAGTGAGCAAAGCAGGGAGCTGAAATCCACAGCTGGGAAATAAGGGGGGTTAGGATTGTGCAAATCCCATCGTATGAGAAATGTAGTAAGAACTCCACTCCTCGTTACACCCCTCTCCGTGCGGATTGCGTTGGATATCAGGTCTCCTTGATTCAGATACTCTGACCTAGAACACACTGATCATGTTGCAGAGATGGGCTTGTTCCTGGGGATGGAGTATTTGTTAAAAATACTTCTGCTCTCTTCCTGAGATTGTGAATTTCAGGCTTTCCCCTGAAACTGGTCTCCTTTCCATGCTGTTGGAGACCTTTGGTGGAGCCAAGATGTCCCCGTATGCAATACCCAGCACAGCTGGGTGGCTGGGACATCGGTCTGTGACTGGGACACTCTGACCCTGCTTGGCCTTGGGCGAGTCCCTTCCCAGGAGAAGCTGAAGGATAAAACCATAAATAACTTGGGATTGCTCAGGTGCTCAGAAGAACAGCACAGAGCTGTAGGTCACCGTGGAAAGGACACTTCTGAAATTACTGGCAACCATGGTATATATGCCTCAAATAGCAACTAAGAGGACCAGAGAGCAAAGTATTGGAAAGGCTGCACAGAAAACAGGCTGCAGCTGCAGCCAAACCCTGTGCACTGCAAGAAGTTGTGTCTATCCACAGGGCTGAGCACTTCTATAGCAAAATGCTTTAATGACTTGGACCCCAGCATAATTTCAGGACCACAGGGATCATTCGTTTTTTTTCCTACCCACAGAGTTTCCATCTCAGTCAGGAAGGTTCCAAGACAGTGGGTAGCAAAGGCAGCTGACACCCGGGACAAAAACACAAATCAAATCAGCTCTGAATTTAACTGAATGAATTTTCTGTCCACAGCGACTGAACTCTCAGTCTTCTGACTCAGTCCCAGTTCTTCAAAGCTTTAAAATCATTTCCACCTTTTTCCCTGCTGACACTGTCACCGGAGCAGGGACCTCTGCCCAGCTTTTACATTTGAACGACGTTACTGAAAATATTCTGTGGGAAACAGGTTTATGTTTTGGCAACAGGCTTTCCACGCACTCTGCCGACGCTCCGCAGCCAGCTCAGCTGTCGGAAAGTGCAGAGGGTGAGAGGAAGAAAACGCTGGGTTTGGACCGAGCTGCAGCAGCAGACAGAAAGCAACTGTCTGCTTGGATCCTGGAGACCGAGCCCGTGCTGCACGAGGCTGCCACGGGAATGGATTCAATTAGGCTGCAAGCTTTATTCCTGAAATATTCAGCTGGGAAACCATAAGAAAACATTTTCAAACTTGATTCCCAGAGTTCTGGAAAAGGAGTGTGCGAGTGTTTTCTTGCTGCCAGTCTAAACAGGCAATAAGAAAAGCAAAGTGAGGGGGGATGAAGGAGCTTGATGCAGAAGCCTCTTGACATCATAAAGCTCACCCTCCTCTTTGTAGCCCACTGGTACCGACTGCTCCTGCCTCATTTTACATCTACCCAGTGCAGAACCACTTTGGTTTAAATCAGTCTTTGCTACACTGGTGGGAGCTGCTACCTTGTTAATTTTTCCCTGGCTCCTTCTGTTTCCTTACCTCCTTTCTTCTTTATTACATTAATTATTAACTGATAGTCTTCCTCAACTTTTATTTGGTGTCTGTGGCCGTGGATCAGCAGGGCAGGACACCCAAAGCCCTGCTGAGTTCCAGAGCCTCCAGCGTGCACATGCCCTCACTCGTTCCCACTTGCCATGCCCAGCAGCGTGCCCGGCCATCCGGAGGGGTGGATGAAATGCAGCCCCAGATTCATTCCCGATGACATCTGCGTTGTCTGCTTGCATATGTTGAAGATTAATGTTTAGGCTGTGTTTTGTAATGAGTTCTAAATCTTCCTTTTAGCTGTCATGTAGTTTCCTTGTTCGCTAATTACGCTCGCTCTCGGAAGAAGCCTACGTGCTGTGAGCCGTTCAGCTTGGATGGATGGAAAATGTTATTGTTGGAGGAGATTCCTTCTCAAAGGCCACCCCCCTCCAGGTCGAAGCTGAGCAGATGTGGCTTTGAATACTGTGGAGGAAGCCATGGCCACCTTCAGGGGTATTTTGCTGAGCTTGTGTTCTGTCAAATGCCCCTTCCCAAAAATAACGCTGGGTAAATGGAGGAAAATGAAGGAGTGGCATTTTTTAACAGATCCCACTGGTGGGTACTGTGGCATATGGTGACTTATCTGTGATGTACTCAAACTTTATGGCTACTATTTGCAGAATTACACACAGGTTTGCGTTGGAAGAGACCTTTCAAGGTCATCTTGTCCAGCCCCCATGCAGGGAGCAGGGACATCTGCAAGTAGAGCAGGTTGCTCAGAGCCCCCACAACCTCACCTGGGATGGTGCCAGGTATGGGGCAGCCACCACCTCTCTGGGCACCCTGCGCCAGGCTCTCACCACCCTCAGTGTAAAAAAACCAAAACAAACTAAGAATTCTTTCGCGGGGGGGGAGGCCCTTGCAGGACTGTGGTGGAGATCACCACTCCTGCTCCTTCTGCCTGGCCGGCCGTGCCACCAGGAGTCACTCTCGGCCTCCGAACGGGGCCGCGGAGCCCCCGCCGGCCAGTCCCCGCTGCCAGGCCGGGCTGCGGGGCTGCAGCAGCGCCTGCGGCCGAGCCTTCCACCCGCACCTGGGCGGATCTGCGGGGGTTTGATTATTTTGCGATATCTCCTCAACCCATACGCTCTTTCTGGGCGATGTTTAACCCGAGCGATTCCCGTGCAGGGCGGCGGCCGGCGCTCTATCCCCTCCCTTACCTCGCACCGACAACCCCGTTACGCGGATCCTCGGGCGGGGCGTGAGCTCCGCGGAGCTCCGCAGGTGCGGGCCGGGCCCTGCCTCGGCCGGCCCCGCTCAGGAAGTGACAAGCGCATTTCCTCCTCCTTCCCTCCCTCCCTTCTTCCCTCCCTCGCTCCCTCCCTCCGCCCGCCCCGCCCGCAGCACGGCGGTGGCGGCGGCGGCGGCGGAGGCAGCGCGGCTCGGAGCGGCGCCCAGAGCCGGCCCGGCCGGGCCGCGCCGCCGCCACCACGGTAAGAGCCGGGCCTGGAGCCGGGCCGCTCTGCGCTGTCATTCGCGGCCTGAGCTGGGGGGGGGGGGGGGGGGGGGGGCCCCCCCCTCCCCCCCCGGCGGGGGGGGGGGGCGAAAGGGGGGGCGGGGGCCCCCGAAGGGGGTGGGGGGGGGGTGGGGGGGGGGCAGGGGGGCGCGCCGGGGCCGGCGGGGCGGGCTGGGGGGCGGGGGGGGGGGGGGGGGGGGGGGGACCCCCGCTATGCCCTCCGCGGAGAGGGTGCGGACAAAGGGCGGCGGTGCGCCCCGAAACGGGTTACGGAGGGGTTTGTGGGGAGCGAAGGGCGACGGCGGCTCCCCCGGGAGGATGGGACATCTCCCTCCCCTCCCCGACGGGCTCCGCGCATCCTCCGCCCGGTGCGGAGTGGGGCTGGGGACTGCCCGTCTTTGTGCCTCCGGCTCCGCGTCCCCCACGGCTCGCAGCCTCCCCGGGGTGTGGGGGTGTTGAACGGTTAGGGGGGGGCTCAGGGCACCCCCGAGCGTCCAGAGGGAGCGAGCGAGGTGCAGCGGGGCTAGTCCCGGGCATGTGCCCCGTGGAGCGGCGCGGGCTGCGTGGCGGGGATGCCCCAGCGCCTGGCGCAGCACAAAACCGCTTCGGGGCGAGCTCAAGTCGCCTGGCCGGCGTGGCTGGGGGTGGAGAAGGTGACCTCTCCGAAGTTTAGCTTGCCTCTCCTCCTCGGGTTACTCCGCCTCTGTTATTTCTTCCTCCGAATGGATCAACACGTGCTTTCCATTCTCCGGGCCGAGAGTGATGTTTAACGCGGCTGAAACTCGGATGTTTCGGTACAAAGCTCCCCGGCTTCGGGGGCTGTCGCGGCTGACAAGCCAGGGGAGCAGCGATCGCGGTGGAGCATCGCTGCAGACGCGCTGTGCAGCCCGTCCGGGGCTGTCGCACCCGCTTCTCGGGTACCCTGCTGTGGTTTTCACACCTGATACGTACGAAGTAGCTCGCGGGGGGATGCGGGTTGTGCTGTGGGGCTTTGCCAGCCGCAATTAGTGCCCCCCTCCGCGAGGGTCTTCCAACGCCAACCCAGACGGCAGCTCCTTGCTGAGGAAACTGCCCTGTCAGCCGAGTTGTCCTAGAAAGTCTCATTTCTCCATTGGCTGACGTCAGGTTGTTCCAATTATACAGTACGTGAAGATTTTACGTAAAGCCCTATGTGAAGATTTCATGAATAAAGGTTTTTTTTCTCCCTGATAATTTTAAGATTTCATTTACTTGACTGCAGAGAGTTGAGTTTGTAACAGCCTGGTGCCTGTCACTGGGTAGTGTCCCCATCCCTCCCAGTGCCATGTGGTCTCCACAGCCACTGGTGTACCTTGGCAGCCTGGCCCCTTCCTTTGGAAACCTCTGAGTGAAAACTAAGAGTAATTTCTTATGAAACGGGCTGATAGACTAAACTTCAGTTGGCGATTGAAACCAGATGTGTGTATTTTCCTTCCTCCCATGATAATCGAAGTCTTCTTTTTGATAGATGAAAGACGACTTGCAAATCTCAGAGTGCCATGGGATAGCACCCCAAAACCACGGAGGGCTGGGAGCATCTGTGCCCACCTCTTGTTGATACTGGGTATCTCTGAGCACAGGAGGCAGCGTCGGCTGCTGCTGCCGCCCTGTTCCCTCCCAGATTCCCTCAGCCTGCCTCTGGCACGGGCAGAAACATTTACCAGGGCTTGGCTGAGGGGCTGGAAATAGAAATAAAGAAATGCCAAAACAATAGAGATAATGTTTCTAGAGAAAATATTCGGGGGTGGGGTCACCAAACAGATGAATTAGAGTGATAGTAATAAAAAAACCTGAATTTCAGAGCAGTTTGCTCTGTCCTTACCTGTAGGTTTGAAGGGAGCTGCTGATTTATTCCTTCATTTTTCTAAGTGCTGGAGGTGCTTTACTGGGAGGAGGACCTCTTTGCTTTCAAAAGTGGTGGTGGTGGGGGGAAATAACCAAAAAGACCTGCTATGGAATGGTTTCCTTCCCTCCCCTCCAGAGGAGAGGAGGACGCTCTGCCGAGCACAGCGCCGTGGAGCGCGGCCACACGTGCCAGTGGTTTCACAGCTGAATCCCTTCATCCAAACTTTCTTGCTTCCAGGTTAAACCCCAGAGGAGGGGGAGAAACTTTGGCGACTTCCAGCCCTGCACAGGGCCAAGGTCTCTGAGAACGTTATAGAAAGCAGATGGCCTTTGGGAGGCAGATCAGGAAAAGCTCAGGCTGTCGAATGCAAAACTGTAATTGTTAAATCAGGGCAAATTGATTCAGTAGATAGTGGATTTATTTTTTTTTTTTGTCAGTGAGGTCCAGATTCTTATCTGTGGAGATAGACCGAACTTTGGGACAGAGCCAGCACTGTGTAGGCTCATTTTCAGGTATGGATACCTGCATAAATAAATCCACGTGCATAAATATGTACACATGCAAATAGGTAAATGTGGAGCAATAGAAATCCCCGAATCTTCCTCTGTTAATTATATGCAATTAATATCTTTTTTTATTATCAAAGCCTCACTTCACTTTCAGCAGAGGTAGGTAGAACAAGACATGCTACTTTTTGCTTAAACACTTGTATTTCTTTGCATGATGGACCAGGGGTTGGAGGGGAATGAGGTTTATCCGATTTGCCCACTTCATTATTACTGGTTGACATCGGATTTCTCAAAAGACAGCTGTGTGGTTTGAGGCTGTTCTTCCTTTTTCTATTGGGTGGGGGGTTTGGTTTGTGGTTTTTTTCCCTTGTGGTGGTGTACAGAGTTTCTTTTCTTCATCTTCCTTGGGACAGAGGTAGTTTTTGCTTCCCTTCTAAAACCTCAGGTAGAAAAGAAGACGCCCCACGTCAAAAGGGCTGAATTTGGGTTTGTTCCCTTTCCCCCTTCTGTATCACATGGTTTGTAGAATGATTTTGCTGGGAAATAGTCCTAATGAACATTAATCTGCAGCAGAGCAGACTTTGGACCAACGTGCTGGGGTAGGGCGAGGTGCCAGAGATGCTCACTGCTCTTCAGAGAGCTCAGCCTGGAGGGGTTGGGTCTCCTCCCCATGTCCCAGGGAAGGGAGAAGGGAAACAGAGCCTTTGCATCAGGCCTGCCCTCACCAAAACTAGGTTTCAAATAGTTGAAAGTACCTTCAGAAAGACAAATTCATGTTTAACCCCCATGGCTGTGAAGGGCCAGGCCAGCAGAGGAACTGGGGAGGTCTGTCCTCTGTAGCTCCTCAAGCAACCTCTCTTGGCTGACTTTATGGTTTTGCATCTTTTCTCTCCTAAATTGAGGAGGAGGAGGAAGAGGAAGCAAAGCTGCTGACTCGGGGAAACAGAATGAGGAAAGAAAAATAAGAAGAGGAGGTCTGATGGGTAGCAGAGGTCTGATGGGTAGCAGAGGGTAGTGGCTATGGTTGGTCCCACGTGCCTGCTCCATGGCTGTTCCTTGGCAGCCTCCCCTGGCACGTTGCAGGGGTCCCCGTGGGGCCGTGCAAAAATATCACCAAAACAACAGCTCCTCCAATGTGTCTGCTCCCTGGAGAGCTAAATATAAACAGAATGGGGCAAAGAGAGGGGAATTTTCCAGCGTGCTGCTCCTCTGGGCCTGATGGGTCATTAAACCCAGTGGGCTGCTGACCCCTTGGAGCCTGCCCAAACCCGCTCCCCACCTGGTGCAGCACGAGTGCCACCGTTCTCTTCAGAGCTGACACCTTCCAGAAACTCCTCCAAAGCCCTTGGGGCAGCAGACCTGAGCTCTGCAGCTCTGGTTCTGCACTCCCTACTCCTACAAGCAGCAGCCATGTGGTAACTTGGACAAAGGACTTTTCCAAGGTCAGCCCGTGTGTCCGCAGCTGCTGCCCGGCTGTTTGCTCAGAGCAACAGTGCAGGACGTGGCTCTGGTACCATGAATCCGAGAGCAGATCTTCAGGATGGTTTGTTTTCCCAAACTTTTACAAGTATGCTGCGTTTAGCCAGCCCAGGATTCCCACGTGAGAGGTTATTTCCAATGCCCTGCCAAGCTCTGCTAGTACAAGCTGTGGACTTCTGAGCTTTTTAGTCATCAACAGGTGAAGCGGGTGTTGAAAACTGAAACGTGTCATCGTGGGATTAATTTACAGCCAGGGTTTCTTCTGGCTCATCGATGAGTTTTGAAGCCTAGGATGCTTGGTACCTTCAATAGGTAAGGGCTCAGATCCTAAAGTATGCTCTGGAAGATAAATAACATTGGAAGTTTGGGTTGAAACCTCACAGAAGGAGGCAGCTGTGTTGGACTGACCTTGGAGGAGCATCGAAGCCTTCACAAAGTGGTGCCACAGGCTGTGGGACCCCACGCAGGTGGGTGGGGGGTACTCGTGTGAGTTTGAATCCAGAATCGTGCCCCTTGAGTAAGGTTTTAAGATCTGGTTGAGGGAGTGGAAAAGATCTGTTCTGATGCATTGAGCTTCTAACCCCCTCCACTCAAAGTACCTGAGGGAGACTCGGTTATGGTTTTTGCTTTCAGAGGATTAAGTGTAGCAGCAGCATCAGTGTCACTTCTCTGCAGTCTGTTTGAAGCATCCCTAGGGCTAAATCATTCCTGGTATTTGTGGATCCTGGCCTCAGATTTTGCTTTCAGCAGCCAAAGTTCAGGGCTTGTGGTGTGTGGCAGGTGTGGGGCTGTAGCAGAGGAGTTCTGTGTTGTGGCTGTTTTCTGTGGATATATTGTTACATCTCCTTGGGTTTGTAAAGGATGAAATCTGGCAAACTCTGATCTGGCAGCTGGATCCTGGTCTCCCTTTCCCTGCTCAAACCAAGCCCTTGAAAGGAGGGACCACAAATCCAAGGCTGATGGAGCAGAACAATACTGTCAAAGTGCACCAGCAACATGCTCTGGTCTCAGCAGCCAGGCTGGGCTGGGGGAGTTAAGGACACATCCTTCTCCTAAATCCAAGGTCTTCTTCAGGACCAGTTAGAGCACTTATTTGCATTTTAGAAATTCCATATTTTTTTTGTCCTTGTCCCCATGACAGCTCTCACAGTGATCTGAGACAAGCCTTCATGCTCCCCTGCCTCAGTTTCCCCTGTTGGGACAACTGCCTTCATCGCTGCTCTGCACCCCTGGGAAATATGAGGGAAGGAAAATGGGATTAATGAAGACAACCAGTGGTGTCTTGGGGTTGGGACAGCCTAGCAGTGCAGTTAGGTACCAGTTTCTCCTTTCAAGTGATGTAGGAATCTCCCAGTAACTGAGTTTTATATTTGTGTGCTTTACTGAAAATAAGTGTGCTTTGTAATAGTTGTCAATGCTATAAAATTACTTCAAGGATATATATTTTTAATCCCATTATTACATGCTTTTTTTTGTTTAGTTTTTTTTTTTTGTCCCAGCCATTACAAATTAATATTATCCAGTATTTTTGAAAGGACACGTTTTAACACTATTAAGTAGATGCCAAAAGCTACAATTGTGTAGCTAAAACTGAATGTCCTTTATGATTATAGATACAGAAAGCATTAAAAATATCCACGTTTGGTTTTGTAGCCTCACTGCTAATTCAGAAAAAAAAAAAAGATTATCTCTTTATTGGACTATCAGTTGTGCTGTAATTGAAATACAATGCGACTGATGGTACTTCTCAGAGCAAAAGCTTTGTGGTTAGTGAAGATTTACAGTTACCAATAGCTTCATTTAGAAACTATCACCCACATTTTCAGTTGCATGTGGCTTATGTCGATGGTGGAATATTATTCTGACCTTGGGGACTGCTCTGGCACATGGGGGCTGCTGGGCATGGGGGCACAGGGCAGCAAAACCCTGCTTTAGTAATTTTCTGAGTGAATTCTTGCTGTAGCAAGGGGTTGTTTAGAGAAGCCAGCCAGTGCAGAGAGGAAAACCTAGTGAGGATTGAGAAGCCACCACGGGCATTTATGAGGCTGGTGATTTATTGCAATGGTTATTGTCTCTGCTGCTCAGGAAGAAACTGCACTTTGCCCTTACCCTGGATCTGCGTAGTTCCCACTTCCCGCAGCGCTGGGTGCTGTCCTGCAGCCACTCTGCTCCCAGTGAAGGACCTGCTTGGCATCCTCTTCCCTCTCTGGAGGTCAGTCCTGAGCAGTTCCTCCACATTCCTCCAGTCTTGCCCTGTACCTTGGGCTTGAAGTCCCTCAGTTACTCCTGGTGTTTTCTGCAGACTTCACCCGGGCATGGCAGGAGGCTCCAGATGCCTGTAGCGGTTGTGCAGTGCAGAGGACAGGGGCAGTACCTTCTCCTGCTGGAGATCCCCAGTTTACCCAGTCCTACCTTGCCAGTGCTCTGTGCAGTGGACAGAGGCAGTACCTCCTCTTCTCCTCCTGGAGATCCCCAGTTTACCCAGTCCAGCCTTGGTAGCACACAGTGCAGTGCAGGAGCCCGGGAACGTGCCCCTGCCTTCAAGGTAAGTGTCTTTTAAGCAATTTATTTTTCTTAAGGAATATTTTAACATCTCAGTTTAAAACTGTGCTGGTTGCTTCTCTCCATTCTGCATAGTTGAGTTGTTCTGTGCCAGTCTTGAGCACTGATTTTCCTCTTCCCCATTGCTGCTGGCACTATTACCCAGGGTAAGGTGAAAGTCTAGCTCCTGCTGAAGCCGGTCTCACCAGTTTATTTTCAGATCTGTTTGAGATGTGCCAGTGAAATAGGTGTCAGTGACTGTCACCCCTTTCTGTGAGCTTTAATGAGGTCTGTGTGGCCAAGTGCTCCCTTTCACTGGCACAAAGAAGGTGAGGTGAGAGCTCTTTCCTCTGCTGCTCCATCCTTGGGCTGAAACCAGAGCCTGGCAGGGCTGCTTGTCTCAAGGCCACGCTGGTTTGTGCCTCTCCTCTGGGAGCATCTGCAGGGATGCCTCTGAAGATTGTACAAGTTGAAGGTGTAAATGATTTAGAGCTGTTTAACACAGACCTATATTTAGTGCCTGCTGTTGAATATCATCCCAGCTTACTCTTGACAAACGTGACCATATGGGTTTCTTTTCTCCTGAGGACAGCTTTGAAGTGGTGTAGATGTGGCACTTTGGGACGTGGTTTAGTGGTCATGATAATGTTTGGTAGATGGTTGGACTTGATGATCTTGGAGGTCTTCTCCAACCTGAATGATTCTGTGTATTGACCATTTCTCCCTTTTCTGCATCATGACTGTTCCTGCCATTCTTTCTATGTAGTCAGTGAGACTTCTTTCATTAATGTCTATAAAAAGCCCTGCATCTCATTTTCTGGTGTTTAACTCACAAGTCTCATAAGGTGGTGTCATTATTTTAGGGTTTTCATAATGATTTACAAACTCTAGAATTCATTAATTCCTTCAGTTGTTAGTGTAGCAAGTTGACCTGCATTTTTTTCTGTGGGATGAAGGTGGATGTTTTTAATCCATGGTTGTGCACTGACAAAATACCTGGTGCCATTCCCTTCCTGGCAGCTTTGAAGCTGAGATGGGATGCAGCATTTAGGTCAGTTCTCCTTGGGGTGCCATTTTGGGAGGGGGCTCTGTGTTTCACACCCCTCTGTCCTTTGGAGTATTTCTGTGGCACAGAGGAGTCTTTTTCTCCTCCTGATGTCCACCTGTAGGGTCAGAGGAAAAGGACTGTGTGGAGAGTACCTAGAGATGGAGACTCTTGGGTGGAAAATGCAAATTGTAATTTTTTTTTTTTCCCCCCTTTACTGCATGTTCATGCTGTCTTAAATGAGCTTGTGGAAGGCTGGGCAGGATGGTGTTTCTGCCAGCCCAAATACAAGCAGGGACTGTTTTCATTTCCACTTAATCGTTATTTATTTATTTATTTTCCTCCTCTCTGAGCCAGGCTGCAAAACCAGGGCTCTTATGGGTGCCAAACTACAGCGGGGTTCATCCCACCCCACTCCGAGCTGCAGGAGGCTCGGGCTCTACGTGTTGCTGACACCTCCCAGGAGCTGAGAGTGTGTTATAGCAACAAATTCTGTATTATTCCAGCCTGGCCAGCTTCTCCCTGCCATACTAAAAACACCAGCTGAAACCCAAGTCCACACTCTCAATGAATGACTCTGTGGAAATGCTGTCGGGCACGTTTCGGTGCTGCTTTGGCTTGGATTTCAACGAGTAAATGTAGTGAGTGGGTGTTTGCTTTGACTTCTTCCTCCTACTGAAAGGCTTCCTTTGGGGGAAGGTGAAGCCTCTGGTGCTCTTTCCCATCCCAGCACCAGACTGTGCTGCCAGGGGTCGGGGATACCCCGTGCTCAGGGTTCTGCTCGTGGGTGCGAATCACCCTCACAGGACCTGCTTTCTGTATCTGGATGCAGTTTGATCCTCTCACCCAGCTGGGATGATGCTGCAGGACATCCTTGGTGCCTTTTGAAGGCATCTCCCCATGCTTGTCCCACACTCAGTTCTCCACAGAGCTTTCTAAAACGACCTCCAGCTTCAGCTGCACCGAGTTGTTGAGTTGGGAGCTGCTTTGCCACGCAGCTGTCAACTGCTGGAGGAGACAGGGTGGTTACAACCCATTGTCTCCTTGTCCTGCTGCATTAGGAAGACATTCTCCCCCCCTCCTCCTCACACATTCCCCCATCTCCACCAGAGCTATCAAAACCAGCTCCTTGGCAGCCCGTGCACGTAGGAGCTGCCTTCTGGTAACAGATTGTTATGGATTTAATGAACCCGAGGAAAACAAGAGATTTGAAGGCTGGAGGGCAATACAAGTTTGCTGTTCAGTCTGCCAAATTCACCCTAATTTCAGACAACTCACAGATGTTTGGCTCCTCGTTCCTTGAAGAGATTTGTGGAAGATGCAGGGCTCAGAGATTTATTCCACCGTGGAGGTGGCATCGTGGACAAAGCTTTCCTGGCCCTAGAGGACTCCTACCCTCTCTCCCTCCCTCCCTGCTGCTGCCATCCCTCCCTCTTGCCAATGTTGATGGCAACGAGTGGACAAACAGCAGGGAAATGTGCCTTTCGGTTGCTAGGAGGATTAATAAAGGCTCTAGGTTCATCTTTCAGCAGCCAAGGAGCTCTCTGAAAGGTATTTCTCCACTGAGGAATGAAACCCCAGAGATTGCCAAAGAGCTGAAGCACTTTGGTCTAATGCAAACAGGGGTCTCGTGGGGCTTGCAGGCGACAGTGGGCACGTGTGGGTACCCTGTGTGGGCACAGAGCCTGTCCTCTGAAAGCATTTGAAACTTCAAGTAGATGATTTTGATTTTCAGAAGGTCCTAAGTGATCATTTTGCTGGGGGTTCTGCAATCTTAGGATATTTATCCATAAAGAAGTGGTAGCAGATGATGTGAAGTCTGGCAATTGCTGCTTACATCCAGTATTTCCCAGCTTTAAATCCAGATATTTCTTTGGGGGTCATCACCCTCTGCTGAATTCTCCAGCTCGGGCTCAGTGAAGGGAGAAACCCAACTTGCCAGCTGTACCCAGACTGCTTGGAGAGCACTGCCAGTGTTCTGCTGCTTGGCAAGCTCTCCACAATTACACTACTATGAGATGTCCAAGATCTCACTCGTGCTTGGTCCACGTGGTGGGGTTTTTTTTTGGTGGTCACTGATGAGTAGAAAGCGTGACAGTCAGCTCTGCAGAGCTCAGCTCTCTTTGCAGCTCCAAAATGTGCTTCTCACAGAGATCTCAAGAGCTCTGGAGCAAGCAAGGAAGCCTGGGCTGGTCAAGAAGTCCCCATCACCCTCAGAGCATTATTATGTGGCTGTCAGGAGGTGGACGTTGTGTTGCTGAGGTAGGTGTGAAGGTGGATTTATGTGCTATTTGGGATTGTTTATGCTTGAGAAGTGAGTCTCTGTAAAAAGGGAACAGTGGGGCTGTGTTTACTGCCTCTGTCTGGGATGTTTCGGGTGGTATTTGGGAAAAGAAGATGAGGAAGGAACAAGAATTGGGTTTTGTGTCTGTTTACTAGAGCAGCACACTCCAAAAGGTAATTAAAAGTAAACCTGGGCTCTGCTGGCTTGTTGAGCATCCCTCGCTGTGGAGATGAAGCAGCCAAAGCAATTCTCAATTCAGCAATTCCTCAGCTTTTGGGAGCAGAGCCAACACTCACAGTGTCTCACAGACTATTGCAAATTCTTGTAATAAATCTCACAATTGGGGGGGGGTGAGGAATCAGAAAGGTGAGATGGTTTGTTGGACCAGCTGGTTGGATTGCTGCTGCTTCAGCTGCCCCTCTCCAGAGAACACCCTTGGTCCAATATGTCCAGTAGGCCTTGGAAATATTACTCAAAATTAGCAGCAGTCCCCTCATGAGCTGATTAGGCAATGATGAGAGGTTTGCTCAAAGAGAATTTGCTGTTTCTACACTTGTTTGGATTAAGAGCATCCTGTAAGTTATGTCTGTGGCCCACATGGTGCAGGAGTATTGGCATTGTCCATCCCCAAGCCAGTGTGGCTGCTGGGAGGGTCCTGTGGAGCTGCCCTGGGACCAGTGCTGCTCAGGGAGGAGGACACTGAGCTCACAGGACTGAGTTGTGCCACAGCAGGTCTGGGCTAAGCTGGGGCTTTGCCCCATGGCAGAATGATGTGCTGGGGATGCACCCTCAAGCTGCACGTGGCCAGCTAAGGAGTGATCCCTTGGAAGGTCTGATGCTGGTGCTTCATCAATATCTCTATGTAATCTGGAGATATTGTAGACCCCTTTTTAGCTCTCCAGATGTGTTTGCTCTCCTATTTCACTACCATGGGTGAGTTTTTGTTCAGGGAGCTCCTGTGTAGTCCCTTCACTGTCTGGGCTCCAGCACCCAGGCACTTGGAGACAGGGATCAGATTGAAATGACAGATTATTTGTTTAGTAATTAATTTATGGTTGTGGGCAGGACCCCAGTCCCATCTGTTGTTCCTGGTAGCAAGGGTGACCTCTGTGACCATCCATGGTGGCTGCACATGGTATTCTGTGTTCTTTATAGCCCCTGGAGAAGGGTGCTGCCATGGGAAACCTTTGGATTTTGCCAGTGGGGCTGTAGAGGTCATCCCTGTCCAGGCTGTCCTGCAGTGGGTGAAAACCTCTGCTCTGTGTGAGGCTGTTGGTTGTAAGGGATGAGGTGATGTGGTTCTCAAAGCTGTGCAGACCTATGCTCATCTTAAACACAACCATGTGTGTGTAACTGCTTTCCCCTTGGCTATGCTGGCCCTTAAAAGTGTGAAGTGTAGGCAAGTCTTTTCTGCATTTATTACTGCTGTCAGTTAGCACTGGGTAAGTCTATTCTAGCTGCAAGCAGGAGGCAGAGCAGGTCCATTCTTTATTCCTTTTCTTTGGCTGGAAATTTCCTGAATACCTGGAGCACGTGGTGAGCCCAAGTCCTAGCCAGGCAGGAGGGCAGCAGCATGCAGGAGCTGGAGAAGACCCTGTGGAGCAGGAGGAGGTGAGAGGAGGCTCCAGGTGAGCTGGGGTAGTGCTGCAGCCTTTCTGCTCTGGAGGCTGGGAAGCTTGGGGCAGCTCTTTTCCTCCTGATGAGTCCCCAGGGGGGACACGATCCTGATGCAGCTGCATCTGTGGAAATTTGGTCCTTTGAAGTCACATGAGCTGACTCATGAGCCTGTTTACTCAGGATTAGTCCTTGGGGCATTTTCAGAGCCTAAAGACTTCTTCTTGGGACTTGAATGGCATCTTTCACATTTATTGGAGGTTTTTAGCTGTAAATAAAATCAGTATTCTCTAATGAGGTGGAAGGGTGCTCAAGCCAGTGGAGAAAGAAGCCCAGGGCTCAGCACCTCTCAGTCCTGCTGCAGAAGCCACATTACTGCCCAGGGGAGAACTTGAGCCCACTCTTAACTACATGCAAACCAGAGACTGCAAGGATCTTTCCAAATTTGTAAGCAGTCAAGTCAGGAAATTGAAGATGCACCTCTTGGCATTGTCCAGAGCACTTACAGTGAGCCAGGCTGTGCAACAAGCAGATTCAGTGTGTCCCCAAATCCCTCCTAAGCAGCAGAAGGATGGAGAAAGGGGAGTGATTTTTAGTTTGCATAGAAATTGCAACATGATGCTCTGTAGAAAGCCTTAAATCCCCATAATTTCCAATTGGAGTTTGGGCTGTTTCTCCAAATTCCTTTCAAGGCACCTGGAGTGATTGGAGGGGAGTTGGCTGCCTGCAGTGTGCTCTGAGTGGAGAAATCAAGAGCTGTGTGGCAGGAGGGGAGTTTCTGTTGAATTGATGAGAGGGGGAGAATGGTTCAGCTTCAGAAGCATGCTCACAGCTTGTCCTGGAGGGATTAGTTTTGGCTTTTCAGACATGTGGGTCTAAAATGTGTGAAATTAGCTCTGGGATCATGGTGGCTTTTCACTCAGCTGGTCGTTTTCTGTCTGGAGGAGGAGAGGTTGGTGCTTTCCACTGCCATGCTGCATGTGCTGCTTGTTCTCTTGGAGAACCATTTACATCCCTGGCCCAGGCTGCCCAGACAGGTGCCCCCCTGGCACCATCCCAGGTCAGGTTGGCCGGGGCACTGAGCAACCTGCTCAAGTTGCAGATGTCCCTGCTTATTGAAGGCAGGTAGGACTAGATGACCTTGAAAGGTCCCTTCCAAGCCAGAACATTCTGTGATTCTCATATCAAATTGCTACGTTTGTCCTTGGTCATATTTGTTGCTCTGCTAGTGCAGCCTCTGAACCAGGGTCACTAAACCCTCCTGGCCTGGAATAAACCTCAAGGCAGTGACTGCCAGGAGATGCCCTGGTCTAGGAGACTTGGCTTGCTCCAGCTTTGCTTCCTGAAGTGCCTTGTGCCTTCATGTGGCATCAGTGTTGGCTCTCCAGAGCTGTACAGATGGAGTTTGCACTGTGGTGATGGGAATACTTTTTTTTCTGAGCCAAAATGTACTCACAATTGCACTGTAGCATTTTGCAACGATGCTCATTGGAAAGTAATTTCCAAAATACAGAAGATAATCTACAGTTATAAACTTAGAGAGAAGTAGCAGCCCTTCAGTGGATGGACTACCCCTCAAGGGTTGTCCAGAGCTGTCCCAGACTGTTCAGGGCAGTGGTGGAGTCCCCATGATCCCTGAAGGGGTTTCCAAGCAGTGGAGCTGTGGTGCTGAGGGCCATGGGGCAGTGGTGCCCTGGCAGTGACTCTGAAAGATCTTTTCCAACCAAAATGATTCTGTGATTCTACAATTTGCTGGTGGTGCTGGTGGTGCTGGAGCCAAATCTGCAGCTATGCTGCTGCTGAGGGCTGAGCTGGTGTGTTTGTCCTTCCTCCTCTTGCACAGAGTTTGGGAGGGATTTGGAAGCAGCTGGAAATTCTCTGCCTGGAGAGGGCTGGGCAGCTCTTGGTTTCATTTGGAAAGGTCAGCATGCTTCCCTTTTCCTCTCGTGGGGCTTTATGAAAACTTTCTGTGCAGTCAAAAGAGTGGCTGAGTTTTATTTCAGGGAACAGTGCTGGGCCATGGGGTAGGAACTGGGGTTCTCCACAGCTCGTGGCTTTGACACTGAAGGTTTTGGGCAGCAATAAAAATTCAGGGGTGGGGGGTTTATATTCTGAGAGTGATCCTGTTGTGCTGCTTGCAAGGTGTTGAAAACACAGCTCCAGGTCCTTGTTCCTGTGTTCCCTTTCTCCCTGTCAATGGGTTTTCTGCCAGTTTATGTGTTTGGAGATGGGTTCTTTGAGCTGGATGAGGGTTGACTGGTTGCTGGTGGTCCCACAGTGAGATCTGTGTGATGCAGCTCCTCAGTCATCTTCACAAAGCTTTTTGCAGTGTCATTTTTTTTTTTCCAAGCCCCACACTCACTTTCTGTGATGCCATCCCAAAAGCAGCTCCAAGAGAAGCCTCTTTCCACCTCTGCAACTGCAAAGATCACACAGGTTTCTTCTAGGTCTGCATTTTGAAGCAATACCCCTGGAAAAAAAAAACAGTTTGCTATAATTTGAAGGTTTCCTCATGCCACTGCTGCTATGGGTACTCCTTGGAGCTCTGGAGATCATGTTGATCCCAGTGGTCATGGCCCAAATCTAAACATGACCTTGACAGAGGGATGGAGACAATTCCTTTATCTGATTACAAATGAGGAAATACATTTCTTATAATAATTAACAGCCCCCATGGGCTTTTTATTAGCCTGTGTGCTGATGAAAGCCTCCAGTCTTTCAGGGAGAACATCCTAGATCTGGGTTCCAGACCCCTGATCATCTTCCTGGCCTTGTCTGGACCTTCTCCAAAAGATCCATGTCTTTCATGTTCCCAGAGCTGAACATGGAACTGCAGGTGGGGTCAAAATACAAACTTTTGAGTGTTTTCAGTCCCTGTGCTGTGCTGTAGCCATCTAAGGTATGGTGCAGGGGAGCAGGAGAGCACTGCCAGCTCTGCTTTAGGGCTTCCCCCAGCACTGGAGTCTTCTGTCTGCTGGGCTGCTGTGGGCATGCTGGTCTCCAGGAGATGCTGGCCCCACAGTTTTGTCTGCAGGGGATTTTTCCTTGAGCTGCCTCCAGGATCACTGAGGGGTTTGCAGTCCTGTCGTGATGGAGGCACAGTTGTGGTGTTAATCAGCTGGTCCTCCCCCATCCTCCTGTGTGTTGTGCTCTTCTCACATGAACCCAGGCTATCCATGGTGTAAATACATGATCTGGGCTCACAGGTTATGTTTCATTTTGATGATCTGAAATGCTTCTCTTTTCTATTTGATGATCTCTTTCTGGTCATTGGATTGCCCAGAGGTTTATGATGAAGCTACCAGTAAATTGTATATTATAAGCCCACCAGTGTCCCATAAGAAGCTGGAGACTGTACCAGGTGCCCTTGGGGACAGTAAATCTTTGGGAAACGTATTGATTCCCAATCCTGGCTTAGCACTCTGCATGAACTTTGTCCTCACAAAATAATAGAAGGTGGTTTTTCTTCACCAGCCAGCTGGCCTTCAAGTGAGCTACTCAACACTGTCACAAGCTCTTAATCCAAGTAAACACAGAAAAGATGATTTACGAGTTGGGTAGAGAAGCCATATCTGCTCATAATGAGGTTTTATACTTAGTGACATGCTTAAATATTGTCCTTAAATGTCACAGTTGGGTTTTGACCGTGTGTTACAAGCTCAGCATTTTAATGCTCATCAGATCATGCAAATGGTGGGTTTGGTTGTTTGCATTAACTGTAAGGCAGCAAAATAGCAAAATGGGATTAGAGTGATTTGGGGAAAACACTGATTTCTGTAATCAGATTTGAATTGCAAGCTGTCCACTGTTGCACAGGGGTAAGGTTATCTGAGAGGATGCCAGGAGGTGAGGCAGAGCTCAGGGTCAGGTCTCTGCAGAGCCCTGTGAGTCTGGCTTGCAATTTGTGTGCTCCTTGTTGTGCAGCCTTCAGCTTTTCCTGCTTGGAACCACCTAAGAAATAGGTAAGGATCAAGAGGCATGGTGTGGCCCTTGGTATTTCAGGGCAGGGAGCTCCATCTGTCCTTGCAGGCAACTCTTTGCCTTTTTTTCCCCCATAGGACTCTTTGTGGGTTGGGAATTGGGGAGTGACCAGGGTGGGATGGAGGCATCCAGAGGATTTCACAGCCTTCATGATGCTACAATGGCTTTTTTGGATGGATCTCTGCTCCCAGTTGAGCTGGGACTTCTGTGAGCTCAAGCCTGGGGCTTTAACCAGCCCTTCTTTCAAAGCCCTGGTGTCTTTGCATGGACTGGATGAGAGTTCCCCTCTTCAGTGGGAGAATCCAGAGAAAGCTTTATTATGCTTCTGTCCCTCTGGGTCACCTCATGTACCTTCCATGCTTCCAACACGCGAGTGACCATCCCGTGGAACACCTCTGGGCTACAGGGGAACACCAGTGATATCCAAGAGCTGAAAGTAGATTCTCCTGTGGAATAGCAACCAGCAGGATGTTTTTGGGGCATCACTTGTTCTTTGCCCAGCACACCCTCCATCCCCCCAGGCTAGTCCCTTGACCATTTTTCTCTCCTTCTCTGTGTTCAGGGAGTTTTCCACCCTCGGAGACTGTTCCTGCGCGTCCCCCGAGGAGCCGGCGGGGCCGAGCCTTTCTTGGGGGGAACATGGACTGAAAGAGGAGCTTCAGCTGCTTGCCAGCATCCTTTGCCTGGACCCTGATGGACTCCGAGGCAGGACTGCATTACCATGGTGATGATCTTAACCAAAACTCGGCAAAACAAAGGTGCTGACTCCGTAACATGCAGGACTGAGCTGGTAAGCTTTGGAAAACCTTTGTTCAAACCTCTTCTGCTCGTGAGCTTTACAGTAAGGGGTTTGTGTGCTTGCAGGGCTGGGTCTTTAGATGGGTTTCTAGCACCAAGCTGTGTTAAGATCTGGGGCAGATGTTCACAAGAAGCAGCAAAGAAAAGGGGGGGCTCAGTGAACGACGGGAGCGCCGCTGCTTTTGCCTGTGTGAATTTCAGCGAGCGTGCGACGGAGTGAGGGGTGGGGAGGAAAAGAAAATCAACTCTGAATAACACAGGAAAGAAGTTACTTCACCAACAGTGAACAGATGCTCCTCGTTAATGGGAGGATGAGCAAGCAGGGAGCAGGATTAAGTGGGAGATGGTGAAGAGCAGCTCTGTGGTACTTTAACGGTCTCGCTGGCAGCCCGGAGAGATGCAGATCTAATCACGCTGGATGGACGGGCAACAACAACAACAAAAGGCAAACTGGGGGGAAGCAAAGAGATGAAAAGATCCTGGCAGGGGTGAGGGAGGCTGTGGGGCTGAGCAGCAGTGGGAAACGAGGGGCAACGGGTTGGGTGGGGTGGTGTTGAGCAAGGGAGGGTGCGAGCAGGGCAGGAGGATGTGGGGGATGATGGAGAGGAAACCCAGAGCAAGGCTGGGCAGGGATGTTTGCTGCTCTGTCCTCCTGGAGAAACAGTTGTAGCCTGAGAAGAAATTAAATCGAAAGGCTGTTCCTCACAGGGTGAGCTGAGAGCCTCAGATAAGGGCCTGCAGGAACACAGCAGGAAGCATCTGGCAGGATTAGCCATAAATGGGCATTTTGTGCACAAAAGCAATATAAAAGCCTAAGTTTTGGGATGGCAGAATGGCCATCCAGGCTTCCTGGGCAGATAGGGCAGCAGGCAAAGTCAGGCTGCCCTGGCAGCACACGGTGGGGGAGGCAAGCAAGCCAGAGGCAGCATTAAATCCCACCTTAAAGCTGTGAAATCTGGGAAGGATGTTGATATATTAGAAAAATATCCTTTTTTTAATGTTGGCTCCTTCAGCATCTCCCACAGCTTGCTCAGGGCAGTGAGGGGGGAACCTGAGCATCCAGCACTGGCCGTGCCTCAGGTGGTGTGTGAGGCAGGTGGAGGGGAACTTGCTGCAGAGGGGCAGGTGAGAAGTGGTTTCTTCTGCTGCTCCAGGGCCAGATGGGCAGCAGGGCTGTCCGATGGCAGGTAACAAAGGTGCAGAGCTGAAAGGTAAAACTTTGCCCTCATGTGTTTGCCCAGTGCCTCCCACAGCTCTGGGGCTGGGTCAATAGTGCAATGATAGTCCTGGTTACACAAACTGAATTACTGGGTTGTCTGGGCTGATAAATTGGGGCAGGTGTTCACAAGAAGAGTGATCCACCAGAGAAGATAAGAGGTTTTTCTATTGGCTATGTGGGAAAGGCCAGAGAAGCAAAAACTAAAGGAAATAAATGTGTGAGCAGTGGTGCAGTATCAACCTACCAACCCAGTGGGCTCATTTGGTTCAGTTCCCCATCTGGTCTTAAGACAAAAGTCCTACAAAATGGGAATTATATTCAGTATGGTGAATCTATCACCTAAAGATGTTCCTCCTCCTGATATGGGACATATGCCATCTAAAAATGGTCCATGCTGTCTCCCTATTAATTCTACCTGCTGCTTCATGGCAGATAGAAATAGTCTGACTTTACCTAGAAAAATGGCACGTGCTCCAAAGAAAGTCCCCAAGTTTTTTTTTTACCTTCTCCATATCTGCACCCCATTGTTTTCTGCCTCTACATCCCTCCCCATTCAATATTTACAATATTCTGTAGGTGGAGTGGGATAAAATTGGGTTCTTTGGTGTTCCCACTTCAGGCAGGTGCCAGTGTTTGGTACCTTGTTGTTATGTGAGCAGGTAATGTGTGAAAATGTCATTCAGGGGAGAAGATGTGAATGTGGTGACCTAATGCCTGGCAAAATGCAGCTGTAGCAGCACAGGCATCATGCTGGTGCTTCCCTTGGGTGGTGTAAAGCCTCATGTGGGATGGTGTTGCCCAGAAGGATACTTCAGAAGTAGAACATAGAAATTTCTGAGGGGGATAATAAAAATAAGCACTAGTATGAGTGTGGGTTTTTTTTGCAGACAGAGCTGAAATGTCATGTAGCTGCAGCTGACATATTGATTTATTGTATATAAAACTGTCCATGCCCATGTTTAGAAGTCTGATGATGCCTCTCATGCTGTCAAGAGGAAAATTTGTGGAAAAAATGAGTGTGAAAAGCATCCAGGATTACTGTTTACCCATATAGTGGGGTTTTCCCCTATTTTTAGCACAAATCAGCACAATCCAAACACCGACTCCCCAGAAGAAACCATGGGGTTCAGATACCACTGCTGCTGTTTCTTGCCCAGTCCAGAATTGCCACTGAATTGCAGTTCCCAGTTTGTTTTCTCCAGTGCTCTGGGCACCTTGCTATGGTTGTTCCCATAGGTGCAGGAGATCTGCAAGCTTGGTCCTCCACGTTGGCTCTGCATGGTGTCTAATTAAGGTTTATTTCAATGAGGGAAGGCAACTGGGTCTGTTCCCAGGTGTCTGCTGCAAGGGGACTGTGGCAGGTACCCAAGGCTCTTCTCCTCACTGGGTGCCACGTGGCTTTGCCATGGCTGAGGTCAGGGTGGTTTCTGGTGCCCCCATTGAGGCTGCAAGGAGTGAAAATGTTTCTGGTTGTTTGCAGCACACTCCAAAGATGAGTCAAGGACCTACTCTCTTCTCTTGTGGCGTGATGGGTAAGTAACAGAAACACCTCTGCTCCCTCTTTCCTTATACCCATGGGTGGGAAGAGGCCCTAACTAGCTGGATCCAAAAACCCCTCCCCTGTAGACCCCATTGGCATCCTTGCCCACACCACCTGCTAGTGGTGGCCATCAAACCCCTGCCACACTGCTTCCCAGAGGTGATTGTCCTGCCCCATTGCCATTGCTGAGTGAATTACTTAGCTCCTTTCCCCTCCCCTTTGTGGTAGCTGCTTATTTTTACAGTAACTCAGACAGCTGAGATGATAAATGGTTTGGTCTGGAGATTGTGTTTGAGTATTCAGCCTATGACTGTGACTCTTGACTGCTTGCACAATGCAAGTAATAAATATCCATATTATCACTAAAATGTCCTACTGTTGCCACAAAGTGTTTGATGGACCTCAAAAAAATAAGGAAAACTTTTTTTTTTTTTCCTTTGATGATAATCACAGTCTAGGATGTTTTAATACATTTTATGTCAGAGCTTGCTAACAATTATTTGCTGAACAGGCACCAGAATTGATGGGGATTGGTGCCTTGGCCAGTGATCCTGCAAAAACTGATAGTGCTGGAGCATGTGCTGCTTAGATTGTGCTCTTTGGGTTTTGGAGAAGGGAGCCAGTCACTCGGTGGAGTCTCAAAACCCAATTAAAATTGTAGGTCAAGTTTGAGCCAAGCTACTTCTATGAAAGCCAATACTTTACAGACAAAGAGGCTGCTCCTTTTCTTCACCAACACAACTCTCATTAGTGTTAATGGGAGCTGAGCACATGCATTGACAGGAGATATTTCCCAAGCTCTCTGATAACTCCAGTCCTTGAGGGGGGGGGGGGCAGGGGAAGATGGAAAGCATTTGGGGTTTTTTTTTCAGGTGGATGTCAGAAGCTTCAAAGTCTAGAAGGGGTAGACACAACCCGTTCCCTTTCTCCTGCCTGTCAGACATGAGTGAGGAACAAAGAAACCCAGTCAGATGGTTTTGTCTTGCACTGTGGCACTGGCAGACATGAGGAGGAGCAGCTTGTCATTAAGAGCTGTTACAAGGCGTTCTCTAGCACTGCTCTGTCTTGCTTGGCCACCAAATTATCCTCTTTCTGAAGGAGCCAAATGTCACCTCCTTGACCACAGCTTGCCATGTAATGGTTTTGTCACACCCAGTCAAGAGAAGTCAGTCTCTCCAGCATCCAAGGGCATTAGCTTGAGTTTACTTTTAGGTGCCTTTCCCAAGTGGTCTCATTGCCAAACGTGGCCAAGATCACAGACTAAACCAGCATCAAAACCAGGTTTAGGTTGGACCCGAGTCCCCATGATTCCTGGAGGGGTTTCAAAGCTGTGGAGATGTGGTGCTGAGGGACAGGGGTTAGTGGTGCCCTGGCAGTGCTGGTTAAGGGTTGGACTTGATGATCTTGAAGGTCTTTTCCAACCTAAAGGATTTTGTGATTCTATAAGCAGCACTTCATGTCTAAATTGATAGCACCAGAGCTGCACTAGTCCAGCTTTCTAAGAGAGAGACACAGCAGGTCACACCAACAGCCATGACCTTGTGTTTTCTGTGTAAGCCAGAAATTATCTTGGTGGCAAACTGCAGACAGGGTTCAGCTGAGGCTGTGACAAATCCTGCTTGCCAGTGCAGTTGCCTTGGCTGCAGGATCAGAGTCCTGGTGCAGAGGGTGTTTCAGGCCTGCTCATAACAGAGAGGAGGAGGAGTCCATCAAATGGGCCTGGTTCTCCAGGCCATGAGGCACTTGCAGGCTGAAGACATGTCCTAAAATCAAGGATGTCACCTGCATGGGTGACAGAGGAAAGCCAGAAGAAAGGCCAGCTCATGGTGGGGGATGATGCCTCTCCATCACCTCCTGAAAGTACCTGGAGGACTCACACCCTTCATGTTTCTGAACTGGGAGCTGGAGGTTGTTTTAGAAAGGCCATCAGTGTAGAGCAGCATCAGGAGCAGTTAACCCAGGAAGAGCAGAAGGGGAGAAAGCCATTGAGGAGCAGCTGGAGCAGGGACACCTCACCAGAGGATCATGGCAGAGGAGCAGGCCACGTTCCACCAGGGAGGTGGGGAATTTCCCCACCCCATGCTGGCTGTGGGCATGAGGAACCCACAGGTTACTGGTGTGTTTATTCCTATCATTTGTTAGAACAAGAGGGAATGGCTTTTGAACAAGAGGGAATGGATTCCAGCTGCACCAGGGGAGGTTTAGACTGGACATGAGGGAAAAATTTTTCACTGCAAGAGTAGCCAGAGACTGGAACAGGCCGCCCAGGGAGGGGGTTGAGTCACCAGCCCTGGGGGTGTTTAAGAGTCGTTTGGATGTGTTGTTGGGGGACATGGTTTAAGGGTGAACATTGTAGAGTAGGGTTAAGGGTTGGACTTGATGATCCCAGGGGTCTTTTCCAACCTAAGTGATCCTATGATTCTCCAGCAGTAGATGTAGGGGCCGTTTTCACTCCACGTATGGTATTTCAATCTTATTTCTGCACTGGGAAGGCTCTGTGGCACTGCCACCACCTAATTACAACTGGTACATTCATTCCACATTTAGAAACAATCATCTCTTGAATGCAAACAGGGCACTGGAAAATCCAGGCAGCCTTTTCCCTGGTGCACTGGGACCAGGAGACCAAAATCCGACTCGAACAACATGTTAAAAAGCGGAATTGGATGCGCACCCACGTGCAGAGAAATGTTTGGGTTGGGATCCAAACAGAGTTTATCTGCCAAAAAGGAGAAGAAAATTTGACTGAAACCCGTAATTGCTTTACAAGTTGCTGTAATAAATTATGTATTAATGTAAATTACTTCACGGGAAAAGAACGTAGAGGAATCTTGAGCAGAAGGATCATGCATTATGTATAAAAAGGAGCTGTGAAAATATTATAGCAGCACATTTGTGTCGCTGGAGTTAAAGTTGTGTCAGCGATTTGGTTTTACACCCTTCACTCTGGTTATGAACACGGTCATTAAAATTTGCTCTCTGTCATCAGAGGAGCATGGCAGTCATTTAAAAAACTTGTGACCATCCCAAAGCTGCAGAGAGCCTTCCATGTCTGCAAAATCTGGAGCTCAACGTTTGGAAACCTGGCTGTGATGCTCTGAGGATGGATCCCATTCTCTTTGGGGCTCCACAAGGCTCTTGGAGATGTTTGGAGGACAACAGCCATCTCTGATTTTGGGGTGTGACTTCAGCCCTTGAGTGCCTTGAGCTGTGGACCACTGGGCTGGTTTAATGTGGTGAAGGTTGCATGGAGGAGCAGATGGAAGTTGTTTCATGTTTACTCTTAAAAGTGAATGTCTTGGTTTTGCCCAAAAGGAAATTTAGGAAGAGATAGTGGTGCTGATGGTGTTTTGAGTATGTTACTGGTGATCCCAGGGTGGGTTGGACCGTGTTCCCATGTGGATAGCTTCTAAAAATAGGAGAGGGGGGAGAGTAGAGGACTAGAGTATAGCCTGGCAGCCAGAGCCTGGGGCATGCTGGGTCTTGCTGGAGCTTGTTGTCACTTGCCCAGCCCCATGAGTCCTGTCTTGTGCAGGAAGCAGATGCTGCAACTTGCAGCAATGGCCACTCTTCACCCACACCCTGCATGTTTTGTTGGACACCCAATATTTCCCTCCTGGAGAAAATATTGCTCCTCCCCACCAGCCTGGGGTCCATGGCTCTGCCACCAAACTCTCCCAGAACCCAGGTAGGGTGGTGGGAAGATGCACAGGCTGGAGAGAACATGGGATCTGGGGCTCAGATCACTCTTTCCAGGGCTGAATCAGAGCTAATTATCATAGTCTTGATTTGGAAGGCAGAAATAGGTTTGGTTTGGGGCTGGGCAGCCTGGGAACTTGCAGCTGTAATCTGAATTTCTTGCTGCTTCACGCATGGTTTGCAGGAGGGCTCGAGCTCCTGCTGCCATGGCCAGAGAGGGCAGGATGAAAAATTCAGTCCTCCCCAGGCTGCTGATAACAACCCTCTGTGTCTTGGCAGCTTGGAAACAATTTCACAACCAAAGAGATGCCAGCAAATTCACTTTGTGTTGCCTCACCCTGGAAGTGCAGATTTGCAGATCAAAATGTCACAAAAGACATTTGCTGGACTTGCTCGTTAAGCAACTTGGAAGTGTTTAGTTTTGCAGCCTGCAGTTAAAATCCAAAAGTGAGCTGCTGTTTCATCCAAGGACCGCTGATGGCCAACAGGGACCAGTTTAACCAGGGGAAGAATCCCTCGTAGCAGGCTGACATCATGCTCTGCTTGTAAATGTTCTCCTGTCATTTTTCTGATAGGCAAAGGAGAGTTTTCCAGCAAAGCTGGAACCAGGGGGGGTTCTCATGGTGGGTTTTAGCCTGGAACAAATTGCTGCCTCAGGGTAAAGCAGGCTGGGGGTTGTAATTTAAGAAAATTAATACACGCTTAACTGCAGCCGTGTTAATGGCTCCAATGCAATTATCAGTATCAACGTGCTCAGGATGTGAATCTTACCCTTAAAAAAAGCAGCTTTTCCTCAATAAGGCTTTCCCGAGTCCTTTCATTATGCTCTCAGCCTCCCCCATTTGCAGTTTGTTTCAGGGTGAACAGTTTTCTGCTTGCACTGAAAAACTCCTTTGCTGGTTTATCCAATAGTGTGGAACCAGTCGGTGGTGCTGGGGGGGGGGAGGTTCTGAGGGACCCAGGGCGTGCCAGGCCCTGCCCCAAAACTGCACAGCAAAGGGAAAAGCAAATAAGCCCAAGCTGGTGCTGGGGATAACGGTGCAATTACCGTTTTCTTTGGAAGCTTTGGATGATTTATAGCTGTTTGTGCTGAGGCAGGGGTGAAAGAGGAAGGTGTCCCGGATCCTCCTCACCGAGGCCTTTTGTACAGCGAGACGTCTCCGGACGGCGGATCGTGGCAGCTTGCCATGAAAAATCAGCTTCTATTTCTGTTTCTTTTGTCTGCTGACCTGCCCCAAGAAACCTCTCTGCTGGCAGAATAATGCAGAGGGAAAATAATAAAGATCTAAACATAGATGAAGTTGTTTAGTGTGGATTTCTCGCTTTTCATTGTGTTTATTAAAACGGGGACAGCGTTGGTTAAAAGGCCTTGAGGTTACTGAGGGCAGAGCCAGGCTGTTTGTTGCTGGAGCTGTAAGGAGCAGCTGGATGCAGGAAGAAATAGGAAAACTGGCTAAGAGAGGTGGAAGGCTCCCCAAATCTCACCTCCTGACTCAAAGCTCGGAAGCGTTCTGCATCACTTCATCTTCCTTATCAGACTGGTACCTACCTCTGCAGCCTGGCTATGGCTTTTAATTCATCCTTCAGTTGCCCGAGTGGGAAAACCCCAAACCCCTCAAAAGCTGCTGCACGATTTAGATACGATCATGTGAAACTCGGCGGCGACGCTTCGCCGGCACCGGGCGCCTCTGTTTGCAGCAGCAGCCACCGACAAAAACAGTCCCCAGATGAAGCTCTGTTGGGTGATTCTTTTTTTCCATTGCAGCAGCCGATGGGGTTGTCCTACCATGGTTTTCCTGTTGTATCTGCAGACAGCCCCTGTTGCCTGCTCTGGGGAACCAGGCCTCGCTGATACTTGGAAAATGGATTTTTTTTTGTCAGGCCCACGTGCTGATGTGAGATCATGGCTTTTAATTCTCTCTTTCCACATGGTTGTCATCAGTGGGACTTGTCAGTGGCCAGATAGGTTTCATCCCACGGATTTTGGGGGTGGAGGTTTCTCAGAGCTTTACCCAGGCACCACAAAACCCATCTGAGTTTCTTCATGCTGAGCCCAAAACCGTGCACCAGGTCACCACCAACTGCATTGTGAGACTGCTTAGGCAAGCTGAGTTTGCAGGAGGCTTTGTAGACAAGCTGAATGAGAGACAGAGGGAGAAACTGTTTTAAAAGTGCATTAAAAAAAAAAAAAAAATTTATGAAGTGATTTGTTCCTTTAAATAAATACTTCAGCGTTATCTTAAAATGTTTGGGGTTGGAAATGGACCTTTCAAGGTCATCCAATCCAACCCTCTTGCAGGGAGCAGGGACATCCGCAACTAGAGTAGGTTGCTCAGAGCTCCAGCCAACCTCACCTGGGATGGTGCCAACTCAGTGCCCAGGGTGCACTCCCCTTTCTCTGAGGACCATCCCAACTGCTGTCTTAATTCCCTTCTGGTGTCTTGTCCCCTGAGGTCTGTCTCATCGGGCAGTTACTGACTGTGGAGCCTGGGACAAACCACCTGCATCTGAGACACAGTTTGGCACAGGGACGAGGCGATGGCCGCACCATTTATGGTGTTGAATTTCCCTTAGCTAGTGCAATCTGGATATTCCGAGGCGTCGTTTTCTCTTCCTCGAGCTGTTCTGCTCCTGCTGCTGTTATCATTTTGTCTCTCTCTCCATCTCCACCGCAGCAACCGCTCTGCTGGCAGTTTGGAAAGCCATATTCCAAGAGTTAATTAATTTGTACTGGAAAACGTCCCATATGCTACTCTCTTTTTGTTTATGGGCGTAGAAAGCGAATCGTGGAATTAATTAACGCTAATGCCTCTGTATGTGTGTGTCGTGTTTTGTTGCTTTCTTTCCCCCCCTCTCCTTTCTGAACCAGAAAATGACAGATGGAGAGATCTCAGTAGGAAGTGTCCACTTCAGCTGGAGCAGCCGGGCGCCAGCATCTGGGACTGCTTGTCGGACAAGGGCGAGGAGGGCTCACGCTGGCCGAGGGAGGCGGCCACCACCTGCTCCGTCACCAACCTGATCAAGGACCTCAGCCTCAGCGACCCCCACGGCAACCCCTCGGCCCCCCCCAGCAAGCGCCAGTGCCGCTCGCTCTCCTTTTCCGATGAAATGTCGAGCTGCGGGACCTCCTGGAGACCCCTGGGCTCCAAGGTTTGGACCCCGGTGGAGAAACGGCGCTGTTACAGCGGGGGCAGCGTGCAGCGCTACTCCAACGGCTTCGCCACCATGCAGAGGAGCTCCAGCTTCAGCCTCCCGTCGCGCTCCAACCCCATCTCCTGCGAGCATCCCGCCCTCGGCGGCCGCCTGGGAGGCCAGCCGAGGAAATCGGCCGCCGGCGGCGGGCACGGAGGGGGACGGGTGGACATGCAGAGGTCTCTCTCTTGTTCCCACGACCGCTTCTGCTCCTCCTCGGAGTACTGCCCGCCCTCGGCCAGCAGCACTCCCGCTTCCACCCCGGAGCTGGGCCGCCGGGCCGCCGGGCTCTCCCGAAGCCGCTCCCAGCCCTGCGTCCTGAACGATAAAAAGGTCGGGGTCAAGCGACGGAGACCGGAGGAGGTTCAGGAGCAACGGCCCTCGCTGGACCTCGCCAAGATGACCCAGGTAAGAGGAGGTGGTGCCGTCCCCATGAGGTGATGCTGCTCTCTGCTTGGCTGAAAAGCAGGTTTTGATACCTCCCGAGGTGGGTCTGTGGCGTGCGGGGTCTTACAGGGAAGCTCATCCTTCTGTCCAAGCAGAAACCCTCAGTTCCTCCAAATATTTCTTTAATAACTTCCCATGTTCTGCACCAAGCCCACGTGTCGGGTGTTTCCTCCTGGAATATGCTAAACTTCACATTTTTGAGTTCAGGAATGAGGAGCCCTGAGCCTGCTGGGGTGACGTGATGGCAGCATCCCGAGGCACCCAGCCCTGGCTCCATGAGGAGCAGAATTCGTACTGCTACGGGCTGTAGCCGCTGTAATTTTCCGCTCATGAGATATTATCAAGGTTCGTTTTCAGCTGCAAACACAGAGCACAACCACTCTCTTCAATCTGCCCTGCAAAGTCAGATAACAGAGCTGAAGTGCAAATCAGGGAGGATTTTGCTCCTGGGTCTTGCCCCTGCAGGGCCAAGTGGCTGGACTTTAGTGAGAGTGATTGCATTTCACCCTCATAAAATGGCTTTTTTTGGCAGTTTTACGATGTGATGTTTCCCACATTGATAATTTAGAGTCGTAAAGCCACCGATGCCACCAGCTCTGTGTGGGGTGGAGGTGACAAGGGGTCTGCAGATTTGCTGTGGGAGCAGGGGATTCACCGTGGCCACCTCCCAGGGTGGGCTGTCACCTTCTGCTGGCCAGAAAACTTCCCCCCTGCGTTTGGTTCAGCGTGGTCATTTGCTGGTGGTGCTGTGAGCTTCATCCCAGAGGTGTTGGGCAAAGCCAACCCGGTGTGAGGCATCCCCTTGTTCCCAGGGAAGCTTCTGACAGCAGTTCATCAGGTGGGATGGAGAAGCAGCCATGAGGTTTCTCCCCTCGCCGTTCCCCAGCGGGGTGACACCTGATGCTGTAATTGTGTTTTCTTCTCTTACAAGAACATGAGATGGGACCAGCTTGGATGGGTGTTTGAGCAGCCTGGCCTAGTGGGAGGTGTCCCTGCCCGTGGCAGAGGGGTTGGAACAAGGTGAATTTAAAGGTCCCTTCCAACCCAAACCACTCTGTGACTCTCTGGTTTTAATGTGTTTCATGCTCAGCAGCTCAGCGTGTGTTTGGAGGAGTGCAGTGGTGTTGGAGGAAAGCCTCAAGGTCCTGCTGTCCCCTCTTCATATCCTGTGGAGCATCCCCAGTTTCCAGGGAGGAAACCCAGCTGGGTCTGGGTGCCCACAGCAGCGGGTGGATCCCTGAGGCAGGGATGTGCTGCTGGGTTTAGGGCAGCAGGGCTGCAGGAGAGTGGGAAGAAAGCAAAGCTGGGAGCCGTGCAGGGGTTTGGTAGCTATTTGGTTCTGAGAGGCAGTGCTGGCAGGCTGCAGGCTGCGTGGGAGGACTGGCATGGAGGGATGAGCAGGATTAGGCAAGTCCTGGAGAGCATTCTTGCCTTTGGTGGGGCGGGCTTTCGGGGCGTGGGGCACGGGCAGAGCCCTCCCTGGGATGGGAACACCACGAAAACCAACTAATTGTGCTGGGTTAATGATTGAACTTGATCTTAAAGGTCTTTTCCAACCAGAATGATTCTGTGAATCTATGATTCCAAATCCTCGTGGGCAACAGGAGATGGGGGATAAGCGTGCTCGAGATAACCCTGCAGGTTTGGGTGTTACCCCCAGGCTGCTTTTAATTCCCCTCCAGGAATGAGACTGGAAAGTGAGGTGATTTCAGATGAAAGGCTGAAATAATGGTGAGGTGTCCACATGGCTGCACTTGTCCTCCAGCTTGGCTTTATACAGAGTGGAAACAGCTTCCATGCAATGGTCTTCAAAGTGAAGTGTCCAGACTGGACTTTCCACTAGACCTCAAAGCATTCACTTTACCAATGGGGAAACTGAGGCACGGGGCATACCACGACTCCCTGGGTGCTACTGGCAGTGCTGGGGACTTTGCTGAGGGTGCCAGCTCAGCATCTGGCAGTGGATTGGTTAATTTTTTTGCTTGTGCTGGTAACCACATGTGTTTAAAGGCCTGAAACTTGCTACCATAATCAAAATAAAAAATAATTTGACCTGAAAGAAATGTTTTCTTCATACCAGGAGGGATATTTAGGCCAGGCAGGAGGGAAGGGAGCTGCTCCTGGAAGCAATTACATGGCCACATAACTGGGCTAATTAAGAAAGAGACCTAAATGTTCAAGTTCTGCTGGGAGGAAAAATACTTGGGAAAACATTGCCTTTAATTCCTCAGAACGTTGGGTTTGTCTCTTCTCTCTGCAAGCCCCATAGCTCAGAGAGGGGAGCTGAGCCCAAATCTCTCCCCTTCTGATGTACTCATAGGATATCTATCTATCTATCTATCTATCTATCTATCTATCTATCTATCTATCTATCTATCTATCTAT
>JAOEGS010009509.1:0-12377 GCA_025447755.1 Corythornis vintsioides
CATCACCTGCAGGTAGAAGTGTGGCAGTGGTCAGAAGGATGAGACCCTTCTCCTAGGGGGATCCTGCTCCATCTTCCCACCCTTCCTGCCCCAGAGCAGGAAAGAATCTTGAGGAGCATGAGCCTGAGAAACCCCTTGTGCATCCCTCTCCCCCCAGCTGGTGACCGCAGGGCTATCTGTTGTCACAGGTGCAGTTTGGAAAAGAGATGCTCCCATGGAGAGAATGTTCATTCCCCTCATCAGAGACAGCCCAAAATAAAAGTTCATAAAGATGCTCATCCATGCAGTCTTGTGCTTCTCTTGTGCTTCTTCTGTTTGGACACAAAAGGTGCCATCAGCTGAGCAGGAAAGGAGGCTGGTGTTTCTGAAGAAGACATCCAGCACTCCCTTGATACCCCATGGCTAAAACAATTACATCAGGGCCCAGCTCACCTTGACCTAGAAGGTGTTAAAAATGTCTAAACCATCCTAAATGTGCATCTTACAGTACTTTAAAGTGAGTTTTTCTTTAAAGTCTCATCAAAGGCACATGAACAGAGAGGCCCATTCAAAACAACCTGGGGTGACCAAGTCCCCAGAGCATTCTCAGGAGACCATCACCCATCTGCATACCAGAAGGACTAGACACCTTTATGTGGACAACAAAATCACACCCTTTAAAGCCAACAGAGACCACATTTGCTCCTACTGGATCTCTGTCTATCAAGCATGGTCCACTCTGATCCTCATCACTCTGTTTCTCCCACTGTTGTCCAGCTTATCTTCCAAAGCAAGTCACCCTCTTACCTGGGACAGTCAAGGAGACCAGCAGGAAGACAGTGAAGACAAGGTAGAGGAACTTCATGGCTGGGGCTCAGCGAAGATCTCAGCAAGGCTGGAGAGAGGAGGGCTGGAGAGAGGCTGAGCTGGACGCTGCTGAGTGGCAAGGCTGGGGATCCCCATATTTATAGTGCATTTCTGAGCAGAGAGGAGGGTTCTGGAGGACGTCCTGGTGCTCACGAGACCTCTCATGGTTCACTGCACAGCACAACCACTGGCCCCTCCACCCTGCACCTGGGTGTGTTGGCAAAACTCTTGACTTCTCCAGATCTGGTATCAATACCCAATTGAAATGGAAGCCATCGAGTGTGACTGCAGCCAAGGGTGAGTAGATAGAACAGATCTGCTGGGGCTGATAGGAACCAAGATCAATATCAGAGGGCTTCATGCCTTTCTCAGCTTTTGGCAGGGATGCAACTGCATGCAATAGGGCAGAGCTGTGGCCATGATGTACTGATAACTCTCCCTCTGTTGTCTAGACCTGTCGCCATGTGGGGCATGAACAAGTTGACTTAGTTTGAGCAGCCTTGGCTTGAGAAGGGCCTAATGTCCATGGATCACCCTCCTTGGAACCATGGTTCCAAAATCTCTCTGCTAGGTTTAGCAAGCACCATGTAGCCTATTTTGTTGTCCCCTCTCACCCCCACTGGTGGGTATGAGAACTGGAGCTGAATCTTCTCCCAGGAGCTTGGATGAGTTGACCACTTGCAAACACTTGGATCATCACTTCTTCCTCACAAACCCTCCAGGCAGCTCTGGGGTCTCAAGAGTGCTTTTTCTGGGATGGAAATAGACTGATACCTGCTGCTGGAGGAGCTCTGATGGCCACAGGTTGTTCTTCAGTGAAACAAAAGCTGGCTGAAAGGAATCTGAAAAGCAAAAGGATCTCATCACTGAGGCAGCATAAGCAGATGGCAAATGAGACTCAGTGATGGCAAATTTACTTTCACCTTCCAGGAAAGAGGTGCTCCCAAAAACTTCATTAAAAAAAGGGGGAGAATCTCAATATCCAGAGGGTGTCAGGAAGAAAGTCTGAGTGTTGGGATTTGCTCAGATGGACTCTGAGAAAAATCAGTGTAACAGTTCTGAGGGTATCTCATGCTGTGTGCTCTTCACACTTCTGGTGTCCCTGTCTGCAAACCTTGAGCAGGACAAGAAGAGCTACAAAGGATGGTAGCAAGGTTGAAAGCTGTGGACTTGCTTTCAGCCAGTGAGGCAGTGATTATACTGGGACTCTACCACTCCAGGAGGAGACAAACAGGTGAGGATGCCTTTCAGTGTAAGAACTGTAAGTGTCCTAACAATAACCATATTTTTTTTTACATTTCTCACAACCAGAGAAGCAGGACATGGCACATAAAAACATGATGCAGTAAACAAAGAAATTCTTCTTTATACTCCACACCATGGATATGGTGGAAGAAGAAATGCTAAATATGTTTAGAAAGCAAGTAGAGCTGGCAATCTAACTTTAAAGTTGGCTCTGCTCTGAATGCCTGGCTGGACCAGAGCTCCCATCCATCCTGTGTTTTCTACACGTCTGTGAAATCCATAAAACCCCTTGAGGGGCATTCAGCACAATGGGATGGGTTGACATCTGATTCAACAACCTCCCAAATCCCAGAGGGCTGGAATCAGAGGGGTTTCCAAACACATGCTGCTGTATGTTTGCCATGTGTTGCCACTTTTCTGAGCATCAGCTTTTCACCACTGTCAGACTGAAGACACTTGGCTAGATGGGTGCTTTCCCACCCAAACCATTCTGTGATTCTATGCATTCTTTATTCCAAATTCGTGGGGCAACATGGATTCTTTTTTTTTTTTACTCCCCAGCATTATTATTTAGATTCTTCCAGATTTATATTATGAGATATTTCCTTTGTCCTTTAACCATATCTGCCCTGGAGTCTCTACAACTATCCCACAGCATCTTGAAGTATGATGCCCTGAGCAGTAAACAAGACACTACCTGAAAGTCAGGCAGTTTGGAGTAATAAATGGATTAATTTAAGTACCTGACAAGTGACAAGCTTGCTGCTGGGTTTTATTTATTTATTTTTTAGAAAGAATTATTTCAGCCTCCTCTACAACATGACATTATATGCACCTTTTTGCCCACTGCAGCCTCACACCTCTCCTTCAGAATTGCTGTATTGCCAGATATTGCCATTCCACTTTCTCCAAGTGTTCCTGTCTTTTGCAAATAAAACATCAATCTCCAGTGTCCTCCGACGTGCTGCAGTTCCTTTCAGCCTGCAATTTGCAGCCAGTAAGCACAGTCTTTATTCCATTATGCAATTTGTTCATGGAGATCCTGGGTAGTTCAGGACTCAACAGTTTTCTGAGATGTCTTACCATCACCATGGTAACTGGAAATTTATTAACTCCTGTTCATAAACCATTTTTTTCCTTCATTTCCTTTAGGACATGATCAATACTGAAAAAAAAAAAACTGCTCAAACTCCAAAAATTGAGACAAAATACCAAATATATGTGATGAAAATGTTGTAGAGCACCACAGCTGGGGGAGAATCTTGAGAAACCTCACTGCCAGTCCACTGGTCAGGGATGGATGCACCCTGAAAACTATTCCCCATGATGAATCTGATGCCCTGGTATTGCCCATTGTGTCTGTGTCTTGCAATGTCCCATGCTTATCAGGAAGATAAGAAAGAAAATGATTCCTGCATCTCTGGGGAGCAGCTCGGTTGTTTGCAGCACTGGTTGGTACTGGGGTCGAGCAGAGCTTTGCCCAGTGGCTCAGCGTGTGCAGCCGGATCTGGAGGAGGGAGAACTGCCCCCGTGTGTCCGGGTTGGTGAAAGCAGCTGGAGAGCAGCAAGGAGAAGCCCACTGGAGCATGGACCTGGCTGCCAAGTGCCTTTGTGAGTGGCCCCAGCAGGTCGGGGTGACATTGCACACTCCAGAAAGCAAACAACGTCTCTCTGGAGATGGGTTTGCTCCTGTTTCTCTGCCTGCCGTGCCACTCGTGGCTGGAGTCCCCCTCTAAGCACCAGAGTCTCTAGCTTTGTTTTTAATGAGTGTTGGTCTTTGCTCCCCATGCACCAAAATCTCCCCTGGCTTGAAGGCATGAGCATTTCTTTTGCTTTTCTCTTGTTTTAATCCACGTCCACCCAGGAAAGCAGAAAGAACAGAGAGATGAAAGGGCAAAATGAGGTGTTACCACCTTCAGAGGCTTCTTGTCTGGGCAACCTGCAGTGGGACAGTTTTGAATGAGGTCTCCGCGACCATAAATTTTGTACACTCAGAATGCTTTTTTTTTCAGATGTGTCCATTCCTTACCATTCTTTATGCCTCCCCCAAGCTATTTATCACTATATGTTCACACTCTCCTAACCCCCACCTTCACACTTTTCCTCTTTGCTCTCCACTGGAGCCTTTTCTTCTTTCCCTGCAGGGAAATGACTCCTTCAACTGACCATTCAAAACTTTTTAAAGAGACTCATTCAATTTACTTGAATTTTGAAGGAAAATAAATCAGTACTCTTCCACTAATCAACATCTTTTTCTCTTGGCAAGCTGCTGGGTTGGGTTTGTTGGTTTCAGATGTTTTTTCAGATGCAGAGCTTATGCCATAGAAATTGGATGTGTATGTGCCTACAAATGTTTAACAGGGAATCCCTCATTCAAGCTCTGCACATCTGAAATCAAACACACACCACCACTCGTGGCTAACGTGGGCTCAGCACTCAGAGCTGCACTGCTGGTGTGAACTCATCTTTTCCTGGCTGCAAAACCAACAGCTCTAATTTCTTCCCTTGAGTTAAAGCACAAGGACCAGAAAGGATGGGTCTGGATGACTCGACAGATACATGAAAGAAACCAGTGCTGGGAGATGCTGAAGAAGAAACAGCAGAGCTGGAGAAGAGCCAGCAGAGGAGGGGAAGAATTTTTTATGTCATCACAAAACATTTTTTTTTTTCCCTATATTTTTGAATCAGCTATGATCTAGCCTTGAGATAATTAATATTTTTTTTTCCCCCTAGAAATTCTAGAACCATTTGTGCCCAGACAGATCTGTCACCTTGCACTGATGTCTCAATGGGGTTTATTTCTTTCCAGCTGTTTCCTGGTAAACGTAGTGACCTTGTGTTGTTTACACAGGCTGCCTCAGTACCAGTAAATTAAATATTCTCAAGAGTGGTAATAAAGAAGTGTACAGTCCATCATCATGATCTAAATCTGGGCCTATTCTCCCTTGTTCATTGCCTTGCAATTACCAGTTTTTGCAAATCTTTTCCAAGCACAGGCTTGGTCTAGCACAGTCAGATCTCCTCAGCCTCACATGCCACAGAGTTGCACTTTTAGTGAGAATTTTCCCTCATGAGGAGTGTCCAGTCATGAGCTGAAGATCTCCAGGGAATGAAGACACCACCACTTCTATTACAAATTACTCTCACTCTTAAGAACTAATATTTCTTGCTAATATTAATCTGTTTAAATTAGAAGCAGCATCAGGAGATTGAGCCTTTCTCAGCTCATTCAAACAGCTGTGTTTGTTTTTTGGTGTATTCTCCCTGTGAAGACACTGGTACCCTGACTCCTCAGCACAAAGCTTTGATAAGCCACACCACTTGGGCTCCTTATCTTCCCTCAAGGTGACAGTTCCTCCAGTTGACTATATAAATCCCCATCTTTTTTTTTCCAAAACATGTTCTTCCCAGTAGCATCTCCAACCACAAGCATTCCATTCAATGTGAGTCAGCAGGGTATCCTTGCAGCAGTGAAGGCCAGCTGTGTGCTGGGCTGTATCAGCAGAACTATGGATGGTAGGTCAAGGGAATTGACCAGTTTGGGGCTCCTCAGTGAAAGAAAGATATCAGAAAGGCATGAGTTCTGCTCTGTTTCTATCCAGAGTTTCAGATGCCTCCACTGCATTTGCCTTCTCCACAACTATGTGTAATTATTGGCCCAGAGCTGTACTGTGATCAGACCAGTCCAGCTCTTCTTTTCACCTGTGACAAGGTATTTGCAACAGCAGCATCTTGGTTTTATTCCTGGGGCAGATGAGCACCAGTTTCACACTGTGAACATTACTCTGTGAATCTCATTTGTTTTTACACTGCAAATCTCATCATTGCTGTCACTCCAGCCCTTCTGACCACTCAGTTCTTGTGTCTTCTTGATCTCTGTTGCTTGTCTCCCTGCTTTAGTTGCAAATGTCTCTGTTCACTGCAGGGGGAATGGACTAAATGACCTTTAAAGGTCCCTTCCAGCCTGGGGCATTCTATAATTCTATGATTCTGAGATTCTATGATTCTGTGATTCTATTATTCAGAGATTCTATGATTCTGAGATTCTATGATTCTGAGATTCTGTGATTCTGAGATTCTGTGATTCTATGATTCCATGATTCTATGATTCTGTGACTCTGTGATTCTATGATTCCATAATTCTATGATTCCATGATTCCATGATTCTATGTCTTATCATAATCTTTTCCTCCATCAATGGCACATGCTGGTTTTGGGTCCAGCAGATTACTTTTTCTTACTGGAACTTTTGTTCTAAGAACGACCCTTGAGGAAACTTCTCTGCAACCTCCCTCCTGCCTGACCCTCTCCATTTCAAGGTGAATTTACAGTGCTTTTATTAATCCCCTCTACTTCACCTGAATTAGTTTTTCATGACCATTGTACCACTGCTCTTAACTAAAGTGCAATTGATGAGATCTGATGATGAGAGAAAGGCATCAGGTCAGTCTGTTTAAATCTATTCAGCAGAGAATGGATTCATTTTCTTTTGTATGATTGCTTGCCTGTTTGTTCTCAAAGCCTTGCAGAACACTGAGATCAGATCTGAGTTGCCTGGGTGGGTTATTTTATGTTAGTTTGTTTCTTCTCACTCTGAGCTGTAATACTGTTTGCTGAGCTCAATTTTATGGTACTTACAGACTGAAAAGAGCCCTGAGAAGTTCTTGTTATTGCACCATTGTGTTATGTGGCACTTTTCTTTGAATTTTTGGGAAGGGTGGTGTTGAATAAGGCTCTTCCCTTCTGCAGGACAGGCTTCCACTGAGGCCATTCCCAATTATTTCCATTTTCCACATCTTCCTGACCACCCCAGCAAAATATTCATCTGTCAGCTGTTCCAATGCTCTCCACAAAGCCACTGCACTACAATAGCAGCTCCACTTTGTCTCTGATCTTAAGGCTAAAGAGAGTCTGCTTCAGTGAGTGATAGCACAGCTTGACTTTGTTCCAGTGCTCACTTTCTCTGGGGCCTTTGGATTTCCAAAATAACAAGTCATGACTCTAAATTTATCCTGCTCTCTACAACAGGGAGTAGAATAAAAGGCTTGCAGGAGCATGTCTGACCCTACTGGGCTACCCTATCTCTAATCTCTTTATGACATATAAACACAGGTACTCTGCCCATCTGTTCTTTATTAACTGCAACCATTAATTGGATTCTGAAGGAAAAGATTTCCACTTTTGAACACCCAACAGATAGGACATTTACTCCCACGCTGAGCACCCTTTTTTCCCTGACAAGCAATGCTTCAGACATAGCCTCAAGCCACTGCAGACAGCCCAGCAAAGCCTAATTCAGCCTATTCAGATTTGATCTTAAATACTCAGCACAACCTAAGCAGTCACTTACTGAAGCTGGAGACTTCCCTGCCTCATATCCTGTGGTTAAACACCCAGCACTATGATTTCAAGGCATCACAGCTTTTAAATAGAAATAATAATATTTTTTTTTTAAATCCCACAATTAATAAACCAACTTATCACCTCATTTTATCCTCATTTGACCTTTTAGGAACAGGTGGAAGAAGAGCCATGGCCAATTGAAGGCCATCCCACATTCTTGTGCCCTCCATAGTTGTCTCTATTGCAATCTGCAGTCACTGTATAAATGTCTGTTTAATTATCTTTCCACTTAAGACCACGTGAGAGTCAAGATTTTTTCATTAATACTTTTTTTTCATGCTGCTGTCTGATGGAAAACATTTAAACCACAGGGGGTTCTCTTCTCTGCCACCAAATTCTCTCTGTTTCTTTCTCCACACTGAGAGATCTCAGTGCCATCCAAATGGTAAATTGCATCCAGAGCTCTCAGAAACTTCCACCTAATAAATCAGATTATGACACATCAACACTTGAAATATTTATCAGACCTCTACACTGTGGCCTAAGTTGATGTTTTCTTCAGAATTCAGTATATTTTAAGTCTATGAAAGGGGTTGGGGTTTTCCCCCTAAGAGTTGCTGAAGAAGCCAAACTCAGATGGTATCAGACCCTTCACACACGGGCAGCAGCCAGCACTGGGCAAAGATCTGGGCACAGTTTGTACCCGAGTGATTGTTCTCACTCACTCAGAATAATTGGATACACTTTTGGCATCAAGCTGTCTGGGTGTTTTAGGTGACCAGCCATCAAGATATTCCAGGATTGCAGAGACCCTGTAGGTGTGTTCTTGGGGACTGCCAGACTAATTCTGAGACATTAAAAGATTTTCCTTAAGTGAAGAGACAAAACTCCCAGAGTTCTCTTGTTATTACTCAGATATTTTCCAGGTTGACAAATGGAAACTAAAAAAAAAACCCAACCCATTGAGATGGAAAAGACTAAAAAGTTACAAAAAATGTTAAATTCCTGAACATTATGTAGTGTCCTGTGATTCTTTAAAATAAAAGATGAGAAGCTCAATGTGAGTCTGACACATGCACTGGCACCCAGCAGCCACTGGCACCCTGGGCTGCACCCCCAGCAGTGTGGGCAGCAGGGGAGGGGGGGATCCTGCCCCTCTGTTCCCAGGGCTCTGGGGAGACCCCCCTGCAGGGCTGGGGCCAGCTCTGGAGAGCCAGGGAGCTGTTGGATTGGGGCCAGAGGAGCCCCAGCAATGCTGGTAGGGTTGGAACCCTCTGCTGGGATAGACTGGGAGAGCTGGGGGGGTTCAGCCTGGAGAAGAGAAGGCTCCAGGGAGACCTTTTTGGGAACTTTCAGTATCTGAAAGGGGCTTGTCAGAAAGATGGGAAGGACTTTTTTGCAGGGTCTGTTGTGACAGGACATGGGGAGATGGTTTGAAACTCAAAGAAGAAGAATGAGACTGGAGACAAAAGAAATTGTTTTACTCTCAGTCCAGGTTTCCCAGAGAGGTGGTTGCTGCCCCATCCCTGGCACAATCCCAGCTTGGCTGGGCCTCTAAGCAACCTCCTCTAGTTGCAGGTGTCTGCTTCTTTATGGGTTTTTCTCTTTTGTTTTTTTGTTTTTCCCAGAACCCCTGGATACCTTCACACCAGTAAAAGCAGCAGTGCCAGGACCAGGCTGTGTCATGAAATCTAGCACAAAACACAGCACACTTCTGGCCTGGGCAAACTGGTTTCTAGGCAGAGCTGAAGAGTCAACACAGGGACTAATAGCCACCAAGCCACCAACTGCAGATCCCTTTCTGGGAAGCCAGGAGACTTTAATATCCTGCCTGTGTCTTGGCCATGTCATCTGGCCTCATGGATTTACCACCTCACTCTGGTCACTGCAGTCAGGGATGATTTTCAGCCACAAACAACCTTTACCTTGTGCTTGCTGCTCTGCCACTCCCCAGTTGGGAAGACATCAGAGGGTGTTTGGATAATAAGATGACAATCTATTTCAGGAATGAAAACAAGCAGATAGAGAGCCCTAAAAAAAAAAATATAATAATAAAATCATTCTAGTTGTGCTTATCCAAGAGGCAAATGGTCATGGGACTGCAGCATATGGAGGGTGATTCTCTGCTCTTCTGCAGCCAATTACTTCTTGGATTTCACAGGCAGCCCCCCGCTGGTGTGAGTGCACATACTGGAGGAGAGTTTTCTCACTGGAAAGCCCCAAATCATTATATTTGCTGCTGATCTGGGAGTTTTGGCATCATCAGTCACTCCAGACCAATTAGATGTACCCAGAGAGAAGAACCTTTGCTCCCTAGGGTCTGCCCCAGGCCCTAGGGTCCTTTGAGGAGATGCAAGAAGAGTGGCCAGAGACCCAGACAGTTCCTGATCCAGCTTTCCAGACGGGAAAGGAAGACATGAGGAGAGTCTCTTCTCCTGCTGAGGCCAGACAAACACTTGGCAAACCTCTTCAGAACATGTTATGGGGCAGAGGGAAGCAGATGGCAGACGTTTAGGGGTCTGGCAGGAGGAATCTCTGGGCATCTGGCAAAGAGTCCTAATTTATCTGCATTTCCTTCTGCTTGGACACTTGCTCTGCGTTCAGGCTGCTCCTGCTTGGTGGGGATGTTGGTTTTTAGGAGGCTTCAGCACAGCAAGTTAGAGCTTGTGGTGCATGGCAGCTGATGAGCCCTGATTAACCCATTACCTGTGACCATATCCTGGGCTGCACCCCCAGCAGCGTGGGCAGCAGGGGAGGGGGGGATCCTGCCCCTCTGCTCCCAGGGCTCTGGGGAGACCCCCCTGCAGGGCTGGGGCCAGCTCTGGAATCCTCAGCACAGCAGAGCCAGGGAGCTGTTGGATTGGGGCCAGAGGAGCCCCAGCAATGCTGGGAGGGCTGGAACTCCTGGGATAGACTGGGAGAGCTGAGGGGGTATTCAGCCTGGAGAGGAGAAGCCTCTGAGTTTGGGGCTCTGAGCAACCTTCTCTAGATGCAGATGTCCCTGCTCAGTACAGGGAGGTTGGACTCAGTGGCCCCTAAAGGTCCTTTCTGACCCAAAATGTTTTATGATTTTATGGTACCTTGATCTCAAGGGAACTATACAGAGACCAAGACACCTCCTGAAGCTGAGGATATCTCCAAAGCACCAGACCTCCCAAAGCAATCACAGAGACATGTCCAGCATCACTGTGCTCAGTGAGGGACAGTGAAGCAGCTTTTCATCTTCACCCAGCACACACTGCACAGGTGAGAAGCACTTAGCTTGGGATCCATATCCAGGTCTTCTCAGTCTGCCCAGAAGAATGCACAGAGCACTGGATTGAAAGCAGCAATGCAGATATGTCTTTATTTTAAGTTACACATAAGACTCCCATGCCCTGGCAGCTCCAGGCTTAGGAGAGACCCCTTGCCTCATCTGGAGGGCTTGATGACAAGGATCAGTGCAAACCACTGTAAGGGGTGAATTAATCCTCCTTATTATTAATTCTGGCACGTATCTATGAGAAGAAAGTGTCATTAATTAGACTTTTAAATCGTTCTCAGATATTGAAATCACCTAAACCCCCAGCATTAATAAGACATGCATGTAACAGCCTGGACAAACTCAGGATGAACTCACCAGCAGAGGTGAGTATCAACATTCAGGTCACCATAACTAAAGAGCTCTGCAATCCTTCTCCTGTGCAATTGCTTAGAACAGCCTGTCACCAAAAGCTGCCTGTTTGCATCTGCACAGATAGTTCCAGGCTGTTTCCACCGTGCAGGGACTGAACAACCTTGAACCTGCATCGCCCAAGTGATCAGGGATGGGATGGTACCAAAGAGCTATTCAAGGAGAACCTTGGAAATTGCCTGATGGACTCATTTTCATCCTTTGTTGTCCAGAGATAAAGCAGATAGAGGCTGAGGAATCAGAAGATCTCCAGGTGAGTGAGACCTGTGGTTCTGCATCAGAGCCTGCACCCACCTGCTTGGTCCAGGGTCCTCTTCTGGGGAGCAGCCAGGAGCCAGCAGATCCCCTCTTGAGGAGAGGTCTCATATTTGCACCTCTCATATTTGCTGTCAAGCATGAAGAGTCCTTCACCTTCTTACCACTGTTTAGAAGTTAGACAAAGCAGGGAAAAGTGCCCAAGCTTTTCTGTGTCCTCCCCACCAGCTCTAGGATGTTGGCAGTGTCATGGGATGGACCACTCAGTAAAGCAGAAGCTGCTGTCCACACTCAGCCCCTTTGAGAGCAGAGCACAGGCTGAAGGACACGAGCTGGCACCAACAGCACCCAAGGCTGCACCCCCAGCAGCGTGGGCAGCAGGGCAGGGGGGATCCTGCCCCTCTGCTCCCAGGGCTCTGGGGAGACCCCCCTGCAGGGCTGGGTCCAGCTCTGGAGTCCTCAGCACAGCAGAGCCAGGGAGCTGTTGGATTGGGGCCAGAGGAGCCCCAGCAATGCTGGGAGGGCTGGAACCCTCTGCTGGGATAGACTGGGAAAGCTGGGGGGCTTCAGCTTGCAAAGAGCTGGACTTCAAGGGTACTGTGAGACAGATGGGGACAGTTTTGAGCTTGTTGGGACAGGACAAGAGGTGGTGATTTTAAACTAAAAGAGGGAGATTCGAACTGGAGAGCAGGAAGAAATTGTTGGTGCTGAGGGTGGGGAGAGCCTGGCCCAGGGTGCCCAGAGAGGTGGTGGTTGCCCCATCCCTGGCACCATCCCAGGGGAGGTTGTTTGGGGCTCTGTTTGCTGCTGCCTCCTCCTCTGAGCCTGGAAATCGAGATCCTGAATCACCCCAGATTCCCATCCAGAGCACTGGGGAACCCCAGAGCCGGCAGAACCAAGAGAGCAGCCGGTGAAAGGCGGCGACTGAGCTCCTGGGGGGGCTGCCGAGGGGCTCCGGGGGTTGTGGAAGCTGCTTCCAGTGCCGGGCAACGGGGGCTGAGCAGCCGGGGAAACA
>JAOEGS010009511.1:0-10985 GCA_025447755.1 Corythornis vintsioides
TGTTTATTATGTCTTATCAACATGGGTTGTTCACTGACAGTAAATCATGAGCTTTCTCTGTGAGAAAGCTCTCCACACAAAAACATCCAGTTCTCCCTAGTTCGAAGTAGTTTAGCTGCAACTCTTCACCCTGAAGATGCTTTGCGGACTCTAGCTTGTTGCATACTGTAAGATTTACCAGCTCCTGTGAACGCTTTCTAGTTTACTCAGAAACTCCATGGACTCCCTAGTTAGAAATAGAATAGCTGCAACTCTTCACCATGAATATGTTCTGCGGACTCTAGCTTGTTGCCTCCTGTAAGCTTTACCTCCTCCTGTGAACGCTTAAAGGGTTTCTCAGAAACACCAGTTCTCCCTAGATAGAAGTAGCTTAGCTGCAACTCTTCACTATGAATGTGCTTTGCAACCTCTAGCTTGTTGCCTACATTGAGCTTTACCTGCTCCTGTGAACGCTTTCCTGGTGGTTCAGAAACTGCCAGTTCTCCCTAGTTAGAAGACAGTTAGATGCAACATTTCACCCTGAATATTCTTTGCAGCCTGTAACCTGTTCCCTACATTAAGATTTACAGGCTCCTGTGAACGCTTTCTCAGTGGCTCAGAAACATCCTTTCTCCCTACATAAAAGTCGCTTACCTGCAACTCTTCACCCTGAATATACTTTGCAGCCTTTTCCTTGTTGCCTACAGTAAGCTTTACCGGCTCCTGTGAACGCTTCCTCAGTGGCTCAGAAGCATTCAGTTCTCCCTTGATAGAAGTCGCTTAGCTGCTACTCATCACCCTGAATTTGCTTTGCTGCTTCTAGCTTGATGCCTACAGTAAGTTTTACTGGCATTGTTGATGCTTTCCACTTGGCTCAGACACATCCAGTTCTCTCTCATTAAAGTAGATAACCTACAAATCTTTTCGCCCTGAATATGCTTTGAAGACTCTAGGGGTTTTTTTTCTACAATATTTTCCTACAATGTTGTGAACGCTTTCTTGATAGCTCAGAAACGACCAGTTCTACCCAATTACAAAGAGCTTAGCTGCAACTCCTAACCCTGAATATATTTTGAAGACTCTAGGTTGTTGCCTACAGTATGCTTTACCGAGTCCTTTGAAAGCTTTCTTGGTGGCTCAGAGACATCCAGTTCTCTCTCATTAGAAATAGATAACCTGCAACTCTTCCATCTGAATACGCTTCGCACACTCTAGCTTGTTGCATACATTAAGCTTTATCGACTCTTGTGGACGCTTTCTAGGTGGTTCAGAAATATCCAGTTCTCCCTGTTACAAAAAGCTCAGCTTTTTCTCTTCACCCTGAATATAGTATGAAGACTCTAGGTTGTTGCCTTCAGTAAGGTTTAACGGCTGCTATGAACGCTTTCTAGATGGCTCAGAAACATTGAGTTCTGCCCAGTTACAAGTAGCTTGGCTTCTTCCCCTGAATGTGGTTTGCAGACTCTAGCTTGTTCCTGTCGTACGCTCTAGCGGAACTTATGAATGCTTTCTAGATGACTCAGAAACATCCAATTCTACCTAGTTAGAAGTAGCTAGCCCTAAAATATCACTGGCATTATTAAATATAAATCAATATATATAAAATATCACTGACATTTTAGGGTTGATTTTTTCCAAGGGCAAAAACTTTTTTTTTTTTTTTTTAAAGTGCCTCTCCTGTAGCCTAAAGGGCGGAGTTACCAAGTTTTTTGTGCTGTCAATAAAGCAGTTGGTGAGATATAACCTAAGATTTGGGGGCTAGCATCTTTCCTGGAGAATCTATCCTGAGACGTTTGTATTTTTTTATGGATTGATATTTCCGAGGGCAAAAACCTGCTTTTTACCCAACCACCTCTCCTGTAGCCTAAAGGAAAGGGCTCAGCTTCCAAGTTCTTTGTGCTGCCAATAAAGAGCAAGCAGTTGATTAGATATAATCTAAGATTTCCTTTGGTTTCTTCATTGTGAGTTTTAATTTTAATGGCGAGTGTAGAGAGGATTGAACCAGACCCTAACAATTTCATCCATTATTAGTAAAAGAGGCAATGGGTGTCATTTTGAGCATAAGATATTTACTGTCAATACAAGGAAGGACTTTTTCACAGTGAGAGTGCCAGAGCCAGGAAGGGCCTCCCTGAGAGTCTGTGATGTTCTCCATCTTTGGAGACATTCCAGCCCCACCTGGATCTGTTCCTGGATGACTTGGTCTAGGTGACCCTGCTCTGGCAGGGGGGTTGGACTAGATGATCTTCTACGTGTCTTCCAACCCCTAACATTTTGTGAATCTGTGAATATTTGCTCCAGTATCTGCTCCCTTAGGAATAACGTGTAGCCCAGGACACAATTAAACCCCTTACATATCAATAGCTGAAATACCCAGAGGCACCACACACTTAGTAGCAAATTAAGCTCTGAACCTTTGGTTTATTCACCTGCTCTCAGCTCAATGCTGCAGGTTTTGGGCTCCCATCTCACAGGATTCTCACCCAGGCAGTGATCCTTCCCTGTATCTCACACATCCAGCTCTATAAATCACCTAGCTGAAATTGACTTGTTTCATTCAGACATTAAGTGAAAGCACTTTTACTAAAGTTACATTGGCCATAAAATATAATTCATCTGCTGTATCTTCACCATTTGGTGGTTGACAGTTTCCCCTGGAGCATTTGCTTCTGTTTTATGAGGAGAGCATATATCCTCTATGAAGATAAAAGATTGCGAGTGATGAACAGAGTTGCGGTGATGTGGAGCTTCCAGAAGTCTGAATCTGCATCCCATGACTGAAAGTCATCTACCACTTGGACAAGCAAGTATGTAAACACAGAATCATAGAATCATAGCATGTTAGAGGTTGAAAGGACCTAGAAGATCATCTAGTCCAAGTACAGGATTACAAGAAACTACAGATCAGTCAGCCTTACCTTCGTGCCAGATAAAATCATGGAACAGATTCTCCTGGTAGCTGCACTACAGCACATAAGAAATAATGAAGTTGTTGGTGCCAGCCAAAGTGGCTCACGAGGGGCAAGTTGTGCCTGACTAATCTAGTGGCCTTCTACAACAAAGCTGGGTCACATGAGAAAAGCAACAGATGTCATTGTCCTGGACTTGTACAAGGTGTTTGACACTCTCTCACATGACAACCTTGTCTCTAACATGGAGAGACAGGGATTTGACAAATGGACCACTCCATCCATTGGCTGGATGGTTTCTCTCAGAGTTGTGGTCAATGGCTCCACATCCACATGGAGGTCAGTGCCAAGCTGTGTCCTCAGGGCTCTGTGCTGGGTCCAGTGCTGTTCAACACCTTTGTCATGGCAGGGAGGTTGGAATAGATGATGTCTAAGGTAACTTCCAGCATAGGCCATTCTATAATTCCTTATTTATAATAAACTTGCAAATATTAAAAGATAAAATGTGGATGAAAAAACAGTTGTTTCTTGTTTCTCTCAACTTCTATCTTGTAAATAAATTTGTTATTTTTTTGTTCAAAATCAGTTCATTTTTATGTACTTTGTTCTCTGAAAAGCAACAAGACATATTGAACACTGCTTTAGTCTCGAGGGTTATAGAATCATAGACTCAGCAGTTAATTTACATTGATGTAGTATTCATCAGTTGTTGGGGTTTTTTTTACCACTGGAGAAATAAAAAATTAGGGCAATGAAATACCAGAATTAATCTAAAAATATATCTGACATAGCTACTTTATTCAGGAAGCCCAATACTTTCAACACACAAAAATCTAATTTTCAGACTAGTCAGTTAATTGTTATTTCAACATTTCTAAACACAGTCTATTAGAATTTTCCATTTAAAGAGCTTGTTCACGTCACAAAATTAATTAGTGCAGCTCCCCAGCTCTTAGACCAGAAGCTCCTAGAGCACTTGATTTGATGGGTAACTTTACATTAGTCAGTACAACCCCAGCTCAAGTTTCATTGAAGGCAGCTAATAGAGTTACTGCATTCCATTAAAGAGTTTTCTTTCCGTACCTGATGCTTTATCAGCCTCTTAAATGTTGTTCATTGTTCACCTGTTCTCAGTATGTGATTTTCTATTTTTAGCATTTTAAGACAAGGTTATATAGATCAATGTTGCTTTCAACATCAGTCTTAACTCCTGACAGTGATGATGACACTGTATTCCTTCCCCTCATGGCAAGACTCTAATTCACAATCAATTTCCTGCCCTGCATTCCTAAACTTCCCCATTGCACTCCTTGCCTTCCTATTCTTCCAATTTTTAAGTCATGCCCACCTAAAACCTTCATCCTCCTCCTGTGCATCAGCTTCCAGGCTCACTTTTGGCCTTCAGAAAACAAGCAGAAAAGAATCCAAGCCATGCCCAGTGAGACATGCAGTTACCAGTTCTCTGTTTCAGTTTTCCTCATTGCACTTCTGTTTCCCAGAGGGCAGGATGTGATTCAGCAGCCTCTAAAAAGCTAGCCAGGAAAATAGGATACATTAAGATAAAAGGAGGTTTTCTAATAATTCATAGCAAGGCCATAGACGGATAGGATTCTTAGCAACATCCTGGTTTTGGCTTCAAATATGATTTGTTTTTTAGGTATTCCTGTACTACATGAAATCCATATTTGAATATTGATATTTTCTGAGTTCTCAACATCTTTGTCATCCACTTTTTTCTTCCTGAATTTGAACATGTGACAAGGTTCCTATGGCATGCTCCCTCCTTGAAGCACTGCATCATGAGACAATGGAGCTGCTGAGGGACAAAACTGTAGCTGGGAAGTCTTCTCTAGTGCTTGCTGATTGTTGTTCCTGCCTGAAGCTTGTGACCTCCCCGTTGTCCTTGCCACATGCATGCAGACTTTCAGCTCTACATGGTCCATGGGATGCTGGAGCCAGAGAACAGATGCAGGCTAGTCTGGGGACATATCCTGGATGTAGCTGATTGTTTGGTACCATGGCTTGGGAACATGGAACCGGGTAAGTTGTGAGTGCCAGTTTTAAAGGATGATTTGACATACTTAGATTTGAGAGGAAAGGTCATTTCTTCTCTATTAAACATTTTCTAAGCACCTGGCAAACCTTGAGCACTAAAACAGAAGTAATAATTATAATAAACAATAACTTAATTTACCATTATATTATTTTTTCTTTCTTTTATTTGTCTTTGGATTATTTCTGTTGTCAAAGAATTCAACTTTATGAGTGAAAGCAACTTTGTAAATTGTGGATCCTTGGAAGAGAGGAAGGAGTATGCAATACAAGAAGCAAAATGATTTACATCACTCTGAGCTGTTATTTTAGGCTGATTTCCCTCTTGGGGTCCACCTAAGAAAATCAGTGAGAACAGTGGTCTACTTTGCATGCTCTGGAAAAACTCTCTCTATTTAAAGGAACTTCTGAAGACAATGTTTATATAAAAAGATTAACCTGTGGACAATGAAGCTTTGAGAAAAACAGATACGATGAAGTGCTAGAAGACATTAGCTATAGTCAAAAAAACAGCACACAGCCACAGACCATTTGGCAACGTTTTCTCATCTATTGGTTATTTGTAACTTGAGTTACAGAAGAGAGGAAAAGTGACACTCTTCAGTGAGCTGCTGCTTGTAATATGTACGGAATGCCAAGGGAGAAGGTGACAGCAGAGAAGGGAGGCACAGGATGCCCATGGTGCTGGGTGGCTGTATGGCACAAGAGGACAGGAACACACAGCAGCAGGCTACAGGCAGAGAGGGATTACAGAGGCATTTAATTTATTGCCTTGTGCTGCCTTACATGGATTTCCATGAAGAAACACTACGATCAGAATCCTGTGCTCAGCCCACAAGTTCTTCCTATATTGAAGGGCAGAACAGATCACCAAGATCCTTCTCTGTGGAGCTTCCCCAAAGGGATGTAGCAGAAATCCTGAGTTTTGAACCTTGCATGTGCATATGCAAGGAAGTTTAGGTCATGATGTCAAGAGACTTCTAAGCTGTCACATAAAAACTGCTAAAGCAGCTTAGAACCTGCAGTCTGCTTGGCTTCTACTTCCTTTGGACAGTTTCACAGCTCACACAACCATTGGAATAAGACATGTCAGATCTCACATTAACAATACACTGGATTACCTGCATATAAAGATATAGAATATGACAGACCTTTGACAGACCACTGGGCTGTTTTCACTTCTTGCAATGACCTAGTTTCTGACTGTTCATAAAAGAGGTCACTAGCTATTTTAATCTGAAACTTTGAGTTTCATACCATACCTAAATAATTAATCAAGCAGAAAAAAAAATCATCTAAACATGTATTCTGCATGTACAAAGGTAGATGCTGATATATATATGTATTTGCAAGACAAATATGTTATTTTTTTGTCTCTGTCCTTATAAAAATCTTCTTAATAAAGCTGGAATAGAGGTTGAATAATAGTTTTTGTCAGTTTTCTATTTATAGCAAGGGAATTGGATAATGAGAATATTCTTCCTTATGAGAAAGGATATCAGAATACAGACAGAAAGAATGAATATCTGTCTATTTACATACAAATTATGCTCTTACACAAATATTAAAATAGAACACTGGGGAGCTATCTGTCCACATGGAAGGCCAGATTTGTATATAGATAAGTATGTTAAAAAATTCTCCAATGTGTTATTAAGCAAAATCTGACTTCTGGCTAGGCTATCTGCAGAATTTATGTGCTCTAATGTTTTAATGTCTGTATCGAATCCTGATTATTCCTAATCTTAAATCAGAGAAAATCCTCCCTCCTATCTGCAATCACCTGATCTTGATTGCTAGATTACCTTACAAGTACTTAATTGCTTATTAATTTGAATAATCTCCTTCTTTAAATATATCTATTTATATAAATAGGGCCTGTCTTTCATTTCTCAATCCTAAATGCTGCTCACTTATGCTGTTATGTCTCCTACGTATTCTTGGCATGCTGAAGAAGAAAACAGCCAGACTCATCTAATTTCTGAACATTTTTCTCCTGATCCAAATGCAGAACAAATATAAGTGGAAGCAACATCACAGGTTTTCTAGAACCTGCACCCACTCAGCATGCACACTGCTGTGCTGACCTTACCCTCCCCTCAGCTTCTCTGAGTAAAAATCAGTGCCTGGGACTGTTGCCAGGCACAGGATCTGTATGTATGGTCTGTATTGCTAAATGGTTGAAAAGCAATCCCCAGTCACACACAGTTCAGGCACTGGCCAAGGCCAGGGACCATTTCCAACAGGGCATGCATATGGCCACTCTCATTTAGGAACTAGGGTCAGCGCTGGCTTTTCTGTCAGCCCCAGAGAACTGCTACTAATTAATTGACTACTGAAGCCATTCCTTCATGGATGAAATGTCAATTCATTTTATTTTGGAGAGCTGATGATAGATCCTAACAATAGGAATGGCAATGATCGCCACCCAGGCACCATCTATTTCAAAGGAAGGCAGCAATGATGTCTGGTAGTATTTGTACAGGGCAATGCTACATTTTCTTAGGTAAATTAATGAAGAAAGAAAAAATAGAAAATGTCACTGCACCACTAAATACTGTGGCCAGTTCTGCCCCCTCAACTCAGAAAGGCTATAAAATGATGTCAGGGATGGTTGAAGCTATGAATCTGCTCCCATCTGAGGAGTTTCTAAAAAGTCAAAGACAAGGATGGGGGTGAGGAAGAAGGTAGAGAACTCTGCAAAGAGAAGAATAGCACAGAAAATGTGCACACCAAGTGATAATGGAGCATCTAGTGAAATTTCCAGACAGCATTCTGCATATGAACAAATGGAAGGATTACATCAGACAGCACGTAGGAACCTGGCACTCACTGCCACAGGACATTGTGATTGCCCAAAGTGCACATGGGTTCTAAAAGAATCTAGAGAAGCTCCTAGAAAAAATGTTCATCAAAGTCCTGGATACAACTCTGGCTCTAACATGCCAGTGGAACAAGACCAGGTGAACTAAGCAATACTGTATGATTTACATGCTTTAGTAAATTGTGCTGATCATTGCATGAGATTAGGATATTGGGATTTACATTTAAATTAGTAAAATGATTTTCTGTTCTCCAACAGAGTTAATTACATTGTTAATTACTGCCAGGCAGTAATTAAAATGTAATTTTCATTGCACATTATATAATGATTTTCAACTGGCTTTTTCATATACTGTTGGTCTGTTTTAATGTGAGGCAATTAATGCAATTACAAATTATAGTGCAAACACTATTTACATATTGGTCCCATGACTCAAACATTTGCTTTTAAACAGGATTAATCAAAAGTGTATGTGTCCAGTTTACAATATAATTTAATTAGAGTTCATTAACTAGACCTTAGGCACTAATGAAAAATCTAGCTGACCTCACCCCAAAAAAAATCTTTGCTTTTGATCTTTGCCTCATTTAAAGGCAAATAACTTTGAGGAAGAATGGTAACACCTCATTGGATACTGGTCTGCCAGATATCCAAGATGTGCAATTGAATATGTGCTAGAGACAGTTTTAAAAAAGACATGTAGTAAAGCTTCCATGCCTGTTGTTAAAGTGGTTTGAGTTACTGTAGCTCAGAGTTGGATTCACTTTAGATATACAAAAATAGCTTTAGTGAGTTTTAACTTTGAAGAGTAGTATTTCATGGGAATAAAAGAGATTCTAACAAAGTCTCTACTCACAGCCATGTCTGAGGAATTAATGAAGTCAGGCCAACTAAGCTGATGAATTACTTCAGCAACAACACTGACAAAAGTTTACTGTGTCTCTGGACCCTATTTCTGCTAAATTAGACCCTTAATAAGTAAGTTACAGATGAATAGCCATCAATGTAGCAAGTTCTCAGCACTACTACACCAAATAAAACTACACAAGGCAAATGAGTTGGTTTTAATTCTTAACCACCTGAGAGCTTAGCCAATGAGCTTGCACAGATCTCCAATTTTCCCCTCTGTAGGATATAAGTTCAAAGTAATATTGTGTCAGCACAGCTTTAGTTAAAGTTAAACACCAGCCCTCTGTCAGCTAGGCTTTATTGCCTCAACTTACAAACAAACCTATGCAATTATTGAATCCTCAGCCCATAACAGAATAGCCTGGGATGCTTGCATAGAATTGCTACCATGTGCTAATTTAGCTGGAGATACCTCGATGGAAAAGGTAAACTCCGAGTTAAAGGGAGAAAGAGAACCTTAAATATCACCTTGTAACATTTTAGTTTCCAAATATGACACTAAAAGTGTCCCTAAAAATGATGGAAATTAATCCTTCAGTTTATTCCATTCTTGAGTTCATTTGTCTATTAATATATTAAATAATAATAAATATGTGCTAAATTACATGCCCAAGTTTCTGCGGGTGATGCGATTTAATCCGTGGGATGGAAATGCTGCCTAAGCAAGTTTAGAAGTTGAGGGCGGGGGGGAGAACATCTGAGCTGGCAAAACTGACAGGACAACTAGCATGGAGTTACAAGAGGGCAGCAAGACAAACTCTGTGACTTGCAAACAGGTGAAGACCTCCAAGATTCTTGCCTTGACATTCTAAAGGCATTAAGTTTTAAATTCTCTTGTAACTCCATCAAGCACATGCTGTTTTCTCCTCCCTTCACATTCTCTGAAGAATCAGTAGGTGTTCTTAAGTGCTTTTGTGTACAAGGGCAGGTGCTGAGCTCACCAGCACAACTTCTCACATATGTGGTCAAGGAAGGTTTGTCTATAATATTTTTTTCATAACCTTTTTGTAGCTCAAAGATAAGAATAAGAAGCCTTCCAGGTGACATCTTGTATTTTTCCTTGAGGGGACATAAATACACAGTTTAGCTGAAAAAAAAAACCCAACTCTTCCCGTACTTGGTATTGACATTAGTTTTTTGTCATTACTTTCTCAGAGAAGTCTAGATAATTGACTGGCTTAATTGCAAATAGAAGGTAATTTTTAATTTTTTTTTTTTTCTTTTCTGGTTGATTTTAGAGGCTTTATCTTTCAAACGACAGCATTAATGAAAGTTTCACTGGGTAACAAGCATAGACACTGATGCACAGGCACAGACATTGATGTGGTGCTGAAGATGTAAGTGGTAAACCTAGGAGTTTTTGTATTGTGAATTTGAATTTGACTTTCCACATAAAATTTATTAAAAAAAAAAAAAATTCAATGCATTTCTCCACACTTCCATCCTCCTCTTCTAAGTTCAAAACAATTGTGAGGAGAGGTTTTCTGTTTGATTTTTATGAAGGAGAGCTGATAACCATATTTTAGTATATAAAAATCTGATACTATAAAAGGCAAGAAAGCAATTTTGCAGATAGGAAACATATACATGTTCACAAATTGCTTTCCTGCTGAAATAAACAACTTGGCAGTTGTAAAACATGTAGATTTTATTGATAGATGAAACAGTTAACAACAGAACATAACATTCTTTAACACTCCCTTTGAAGAAAAATATAACTGACATAACTGAGGTTAGCATTGATCAGTGTCACAAACGATGGAAAGGCATCTCTAAAGGAGAAAGGTTGGCAGCATTTCCTACTCTGGACCATCCTCTTCTCCAGAAATTTGGTCTTTGTTTCTCTTTGACAGAAAGAGTTTTGTTTCCAACCCTTCCTTCCTTCAAGAAGAGCTTTGAAATGTCCAAGAGGAGCACAGCTGTGGTGATACTTCAAAGGTCGAGACATTATCTGTAATGTAGGTCACATTTGACAGATGAATTCGTTCAGAAGTCAGCAGAACAATGGTACTTTACTCCATGAAAGTTTGCCTCTAACTACTTTGGTGTCTGTCCCAGGTTTAATTTATTTTGTGCTTTTGTTTCTGCTTCCATGTGGACAGAGAGTTGCTCTGCTGCTAGACCCCCCCCCCCTTGTTTAGGTAGAGGTTTTGGGGCAAAAGGGAACTGATTAGCAACCATTGCATAGCTTGCACATCACTTGCATCACTGGTTTTTCCATGAATAGATTTACTTGGTCAGTACCAGTGAAAGTTAGTAGAGTGTACAGTTTAATTTACCGCAAAATGTAAGTGTAAAAGGGATTCTAAAAA
>JAOEGS010009514.1:0-62958 GCA_025447755.1 Corythornis vintsioides
TCCCTAAATAAAGGATGTTTTAAATGCCAAATACTTATTATAAAATAAAAAAAAAAAAAAAAAAAAGAAAAATTAATGGAGGGAAAATCCTTGAAGGGCTTTAAAAGGCAAAAATGAGTCTCTAATTTACTTGTTGGCTTTTTGCATTTTTTCAGACTGAGGTCTGATCCTCATACCCATGTCACATCCATGCAGTTCGGATTCAGGCTCCTCTCAGGAACAAGTCAATCAAATGCTTCCAAGGACTTGGACATTGCAGTGCAAATGTCATTGCTGTGCTTCTGCAACCACTGCTGTCATGTATCTGTCTCATCAGTTGGTTACATTGGGTTTGCCATGCAGGTGAGACAGGTGAAGTGTTCTGCAGTGTGGATACAGGTCCTTTCCGGAGCAGCTTGGCTCCAAGTCAATCTGCTCTAGTCAGTCAAGAACCTACTTCCTAGTGTGACCCCCAAAGTTGACAATGTAGCCAAGATCTGTAAGGTCAGGTTTAGGGAAAGTGACCTAAAGGTAGCTGGGTGGTAGAGGGTGAGCCAGGTAAAGATGCTCACCATGTTCTCAGTCCTGCTTCTAGCTGTCGCTGGTGTGAGGGTCAGGAGAGTCTGTTACCATCTTACAGGAGAATAATAAGGGGCTTACTGCTGGAAATAACAACATCTGCTGTAGTGTAATCTTTTACTGTTGGTCTCACTCACCAAAGACTGTAGTGCCACAAAGCAGCCCAAATAACTCAGAGAATCACAGAATAGTTTAATTTGGAAGGGACCTCTGGAGATTGCTCAGTCCAGCCCTGTTGCCTGAGCAAGAAAGTGATGAAATTCAGTTTTTAGAAGATGTATAAGTAACAAACATTTGAAAGAGTCTTTGCTATGCCTCTCCACTGCTTCCATCTGAAAAACTCTTACAGATCTAGACAAAAAAGACCATCTTACTGAGAAGATCTGACCTCTTCTTGCATTTATGATTTCAGTGTAGAGATAATTTGGTTTAATGTTGTTTAATGTTGCCCATGTCTCCCAAGGGCATAGTTTATACTTTCAATGACTACTTCTACATTTGGCACTGCATTCCCAAAATGCAAAGCATTTGTTTAAGAAGAAAAGATTATATTACAATTTTGAGAAGTACAGGCTGCTCTAGTATTTCTTTGACTATTAGAATAAAATCACATTTTTATAATTTTGCATATTCAAAAAATATCTTGTGAAACAATTACTTCCAAAATAATTTGATTCAAAATTCCTGCCCCTTATTCTGCTAAAATCTACATTTATTTGTAAACCTTGAGTAAAGTCAGTGAATTGAGGGGAACCACAGGTAGACAGAGGTACCAGGAATAGGTCTGGATTACCTATATGATCCAGTGGACAAAATTACAGGAGAAAAATGCTTAATTATTTGACACATTTCCAAAAATAAGATTGTGTTTAAGTGCAGATCTTTTCATTCTCTTAAAGAGCAATGCAAAAAAAATATTTACATTTACATATTTAGGTGCATTCTGATTATGAGCTCTGCACCATTATTTCCCTGCTTAGCATGTGAAATCAGAGTGTGTGCTGTCAGAAGGTGGTGGTACAGCCTGCACTGGGTGCAGGCTTCTTCTGGATTTATCCCTACACTGGGACTGAAGGTCACTCAGAGTTTCATAGAAGAAATTCATCTGAAAAAAAGCAAGATCTGAGTTAGCAAGTTGCATATTTAAGAAGAGAAGGGAAAGGATAGGGAATTAGGGGTTTAGAAACTCAAATCACAGGTTTGGTCCTGTAACATACTGGGCCCTGTAGCTCTATTTCAGCAAGAATTACATGTGCTTAAACCTTTTGTTCAGGGCTCAGCATTTAGCACTGCTTAATCTCAAGTGAAGTTCTAAGAAAGAAGATTGATATTTCCTTTCATCCTCACATTTCAAAGGACTCTGTGAACTGCTATGGACAGAAGCTATATAATAAAAAATGAGAATTCAATGGTGATTTCAGTTAAGCATGGTAAAGAAAAAAAAAAGATATGAAAACAGAAACCTTCACTTTCTTATGTCAATTTTTCATCTTACAGCTATAGATAGATTTATTTTTTCTGTCTTTTTTTTCCTGTCTATTTTCACCATGAAATCCTTAGACTCCTCATTTGTGGCCAAAGCTGTGAATTCATGCAGAAACATAAGACAGGACGTGTCTTCTGAGCTCCCACGTCTTGTCTTTAAACTGTGGGTGTCCTGTTGAGAGGAAGAGTGGCTGCTTGTGCATTCAGTTGTGTATTCACCTCTCCTCACCCTCCCAGGCGAGAAGGTAGACAAAAGGCAAAATTCAGATTCCAGCCTTGATCAAGGTAGTGTCTGCCTTTGCAAACAGTAGAGCAGACCTATGAGAGCAGTGGGAGCAGCTGGTTTCTGCTGGTTACCTGGAGCTGGTTACTGAGGCCTTAGAAGTGTATTTCTTTGCTCCTAGTATGTTACATGTATATGTTGTTCCTTTGTTAGATTCCTCAAATCCACATCACCACTTTTCCTTTTATCTTGTTCCTTGTTCTGGCAAGTTCCACTTGTGTTCATTACAGCAGCTGCCTTTCCCTGAGTACATCCGGGGATATACATATAGAGTAGGGATACCTGTGAGCTCTTGGATGTTCCAGAAGATCTCTGAACTTGCACATTTAAAGTGCTTCTGTTTCTCCACATGTGTGTGAGATGCAGTGTTCCTGCTGAGGGAATGTTTCAGGTATTCATTGGGAACAAAACCCAAGAAGTTTCAGCCAGAAGTAGGAAAAAGAGAATCAGGGTTAATTTTGAACCCATTGTAGTAGCTGGATGCAACTTGTTTAGGGTTCTGGTAGGGGAATCCATTCCCTATCCAACAACTGAAGGAACATAGTACTCACATTTTGCATTTACCCAAAGGACTGAATTTGCAGAAACAAAAGATTCAGTATGATTAAATCGAAGTTCTGCACATGAGCATTAAGGAAGGAATGTTTGCATTCTAAGGGCAATGTTTACTGATTTCTACAGTGATAGTTTGTGCAAAAAAGAAACAGAACTTTGCTTTCATTAACCGTAATAGTAGCTTAGCTATTTTCACAGCATTAATCTTGATGTTAACTGTTCTTTTCACATTGTGAGGAGACAGCATATGACAGGAAAAATCTGTAACATCATTCAACATCTGATTATATGCCCTTTTTCCTCAAAACCAATTTGCATGCCTACAAATATCAGTATTTCCCAGTGGAATTGAAGGTGTAAAATATTGTCTCTCAAGCTGAAAATTATTTAGGCAAAGATTTTTCAGTATTTGGGAATTCTGGCTGGATGATTTCAAAAGCAAACCCATATGTCACTTACAAGACGTTGGCATTTGTCCAGTTGCAGAACATGAGTGGAAAAGTGGAATAAAAAAAATCCAAAACAACACAGAAAAACCTGACCCTAATTAGATGATAATAAATACAGGTGCTGTACAGTGGGCTGTAATTCATCTTCATAGCAAGCTGTGGAATGAGTCAGAGCCAGCAGATTCAGATGGATACCGGTGTGTGTGTGTATATATTCCTGACACATGTTAAGGTCCAAATTAAGGTAAAATTGAAAGAGTTGTGTAACACTGAGATACTTCTCAAGGTTACAGAAGTGCAGTATTGCCCAGCCCTGGAAATTAAATTGTATGCTTTTTGTTTGGTTGGGTCTTTATCCACGGGGCTTCTTGTTGTACATACATTAATTTAGCACCAGGAAAAAAAACCAAACCAACAGTTATTTGATGGTAATTTAGAGTTCCTGACCTGGGCTTCCCCATAACCCCATCCCCACAGACTTTCCAACAATTTTCTTCCCATTCCAGGCACCAAGGTCCCTCCCCAGGGAAGCACCTTCCTTCTCCAACTAACTGATTCCTGACCTTATGTGGTTTGCTGGGACTAAATTAGTGGGGACTAACCTGGCAGTTGTCCTGTATAACTTGCTGTACAGGGAAAGCTGCTATACATCTGCCCACTGTTTTACCTACCAATAGGAGTCCTGGCCAAATGCAGCCTCTGGGCTCTTTCTCTTTCATGTGTCAGAGACTGTCATGGCGATTCTTTTAAAATTCCCAGAGAGAGCAGTGGATTCCGACAGTGGAGATTCGACTCATCTGCAGCTCTTCTAATTCTCAGATAGGTCAGGCCACTGCAGGTATTGAGGGGACTGGGATATCTTGCCTGTGGATAGGGTGAAGCCACACACATTATGCGCTTGCAAGTGAAGGCACAAAGGAGGAAGGAATCTGTTCTGTGTAAACGGATGGTTAAAAACATGATTAGAGACTGGCCTTACATTCTCAGTTGCTGCTTCTTTGATGTGAAAGTGCACGGAGACATAATTGTGTTTGAAATAACAAGAAAAGACACAGTTATGTTCCAGCCTCCAGGAATTACCACCATAATATGTTGTGTGGTTTTGTAAGGGAAATTAGAGGACAAAGAAAAACCCTTTTGCATGAAATTTTCATTGAACAATTAAAAATGTGTAAATAATTGAAATGCAGGAACTATAAAAGCTCTCTGTTATTCTTACCAAGAAAAAAAAATGTTTAAAGCATAAACATTATTCTGGGGCAGTAAATAGCTGATATTTACAGTACGGATTACTCAATTTTCTTTTGCCTGATGAGCAGGGCTCCCAAAGCTTATTGTGGCTGTTTTGTCGTTTGTAGAAGACACGTGGGCACTGTGATTTGCTTTTCTCAGTATCCCCTCCCCCATCAGCGGAAACCTTTGAGCTTCATACACAGATGTTATACTGTGCTCTTTGTGTGGTGTATGTGTGTGAGTGTAAAGTCATTAAAGAAAGACTGCATGGCTAATATGCTGGAAAACCAAAGCCAAAGTATAGGGCTCTGCTTGTGCCTTTCTTCCTTTTTTTTTTTGGTTTTTTTTTTTTCCTGTTATATATTTTTTTTATTACAGTGAGGTGTTAGCAGGGACAAGTGTAGGACTAATGTGTATGAACAAGTAGTGGTTTAAAAGCAGCCACGCTGCTTATAAAATCAGCAATTTATCGTAAGCAGGAATGGCAGTTTCATTAAATAATGCTATGATCTCTCAACCATATTCTTAACTAGTAATCTCCCCGTAGCAAAATACATAGCTAATCAACCTCCTAGCCTGTCAGTAAACTTGCAGGGGAATTAAATCCTGGAGGAAGAAGCCCGTAGCCCCGGAGGAAGGCTGAGTGCATGTTTCACTGTCGTCTTTTCAGCTCATCTCAGTGGTCCCACTGCTAGAATGTGCTCTGTTGTCATGGCAACCCCATCTCCTGCTTCCTACAGGAAAGATTAGCTCGTACTGTGCACTGGAGAGAATTTAGGGGAAGTCAAGCTAATCCCTGGGTGCACTGCAAGAGAAAGGTTGGACCTCGCCTGAGGGATGCTGTATCTGCAATGATAGAATTGGCCTGCCACAGACACTGGTATTTAAGTTGAAGAGCAGAATTCACAGTAAGTGTCAGATCCTCCAGAGAGGAATATTGAATGAGGTTTTCTAAGTCTTGGTGAAGACCATCCCATGCCAACAGTGGAATGACAGCAGGAGGCTGTGTGTGGAATACAAATATGTTTCACCCGTTCAGGTGGTATTTCAAATATAGATCCACAGCCTCAGTTCCCTGGAAGCTAGGTGATAAAATTTTTAAACATCTTCATGAGATGCGCACCTAGGAACCTGAAGCATGTCTCATTTGGTGCATAAACTGAACAAGTGTTGATGAGTGTGCTCTACAGTTTGTGTGTGCACTCTGCAGCGTGCTTAAGAATTCCTGTGTGCTGAAAAAATAAGTGGGAAAGCCTGAGGAAACCGGTCTGTGGGCTGCAAACTCAACTGCAAAAGTGCTGAACTATCAAATTAAGCATGAAAATTTACAACTCCTGATTTAATCTTGTTTGGTTTGGGTTTTTTTTCATCATATTAAAACCCAAACAGAGAAAACATGAGCTTTTTAAAGGTATAGTCATAATACAAGTTTTTCTTTGAGGACAACTCATTTTAATATAGCTGAATGAAGGTGATGTGTAACATGATGCAGCATGTGGAATGTGTGTTTGTTTTCTTGCTGGTAAACAGAGGGATTTCAAGCTATTCTACTTCTGGTTATTTTAATGCTCTGGCTTTCTTTGATGTGATCATGTATTTCACTTTAATAGATGCCTAAGACACCCAGCTTTAAACTAGACTGTTTGCAGTAAGATTTTAACTGTCTGCTTTTTATTACTGTCAGCTTTTCCTAAACTTATTTGTTTTCAGCAGAGTTTATACTTTCAGCCTGTGTAATTTTTTTGCATTTTCAGTATGCATGCTTTTTCTGTCAAGGTTTTAATCAAAAAATAACTTTATTGTTATTTAGTGGTTATTGAATATGTAACACTCTGACTTAGATCTATTATGCATATATGTGCTTTACAGGTATTAAATGTATGTGTGCTTGTGTGTTTCTGCAATACACACATATACAGATGAAGACAAATGGGGTCTTTATTTTAATGAGGCCCATTAGTCATATTAGATAGCATAACACTGAGGAAGTATTGTGGCCTTGAAGGACAGATATTTTTCTACTTTCTGAAATACATATTATTGCACAAACCTAGTAAACACACTCAGTGTGCTTAAAGAAACAGCATATGTTGCATTTCTGTGTGTGTCTGTAGAGTAAAAAGGGAAAGCATCCTGGATGATATGATGAAAGAGCACTGTGCTGCCATTCCAGAGACCTGTGTCCACGGAATAGGTAGTGAAGGGATACTTGTCTTTTTCTCCTCCCTCCCAGGGCAGCTCAGAGTCAGACATAAGCTCCAGATTGGTTAGTGTAAGAGTAGTCTTCCCTAAAAACTTCCTTTGTTTGTCCACTTTACCAACTGGCACTGATAATCAAAGACAATGTGTGTGTCTTCTTTGTATTTTAAAAAACTCAGTAGCCAGTGTACAGCTAGTACATGAAGGACAATAGAAATAAACACACAAGGTAGGAAATCTTTAAGCCATTATTTAGACTGACCCTTGAAGCTGTGGCAGAGTTATGGTTGACAGGGAATCCACACAAGTACCAAGCAAAGCTGTGATTGGGATGAGAGAAAATTCATCACATAAATGGTTTTCATTAGAAAGCGCACTAAGAAATTATTGTTTGTTACCTGTCAAATTAAATTACTGACTTAAAAGTCCCTTGTGTGGTAAAATAACTGAAGGAAACATTTGTCAGATAATTCATTGTGTATTTCCAGCACCTCTGTGAGGCTGTGTTTTGGTGACACCTTTTAACATAGCAGTTTACACCTTATAAATTTTTTTAGATGGTTGACTGCACAAATTTTCTAACTTGTGTGTCCTTTAATCAAATTAGTTAGCCAAGAAGTTGATTTTTTTTTCTCTTGAGGTATTTTTTTTTTTTATCCAGCATTTAATGTGTTCACGGAATACTGTTAGATGTCTACAGTCCTTAAAGCGGTGGGACACAGAAGAGATTGCCTCCAAACTTGAGGGGTTTCCTGTATAAACTCTGTCTCAATTCAAGATTCATTTCCTGGAGTTATCAGAAACTAACAAGCCGAGGTGACTCTGATAGCTGTATAAAAAGAAAAAAAAAAAAAAAAAAAAAGGGTTCCTAAACTCTTAAAACTAGTAGATGTAGCATGTCCTGCCAAGGCCTCTACGGCCCTCTTGCGCTGTGGGACCTGCTGGGCTCTCCTGCCCATTCCTCCCTGCCCAGCATTCCTGCATTGCCCTCTTCTGAACGGCCTTCTCCTCGTGCCAGCATGGCCCAGTGTTCAGGCTGTCTGAGGGCTAGGTGTTGAACTGGCTAATGTACGACTCTCTAATGTGTCTTTTCCATGGATAAAGTAAGTAGGATGATTTAATGTATAGACTGATTCATTAGATTGAGGTTTTGAATGATGACACAGTCTGAAAAATATCTTTACTAGTGTGCTGCTCTCCTTCCTTGAAACATTTCTCACTATTGCAAAAATAACCCCAAACTTGTACAGCACAGCTGCTGTCTACAGCCTCCGTTTGGAATTCATGACTAACTGTGTGTCCCTCTTTCACCGAGATACTCATTCAGGGAAAAATAGGTACAATGTTCAGCACTTCCCATGTGGTATGCAGCACTTCCCAGAATCTGGCTGTCTTTTAATATCCACAAATATGATAAAATCACAAACTCTATTCTAGCTGAGCAGGATCTTGCTTCTATTCTAACTAAATCAATAACAGAGATCACAAATTTATACTATATACAACCTTTACACACAATGTATGTTTCCCCATACCAGAGATTTATCATTCACATTTTAGTAAGAAAACAGTAATCGTCATTATATTTTTTTCTTGGTTGCAATGCGTTTTGTTTCCTGAGTTATCTCTGCCATGTTGCTTCCTTTAAATGTACATATATGTGCCATGTTTCTTAAAAAAAAAGTATAAATGGACAATTTGAAGGTAGCAGAAGTGGCTCTCAATGAAAGAAGTATATCTTCAGTTGAAATGGGAAGTTTAAATCTATTGAGACTTTGTCTTTAAACATAAACTCAAATATTTTAATTATTATTTTTATTTTTGTTTCGTTTCAACAAATCTGCAAGGATTTAAAAAATAACTGTTGAGTTGACAGTTTGCTCTGATTTAAAACAGTGATAAAGAGCCACATGGGAATATATTGATTATTTTAAACTTCCTTTACCTTCCTTTCCTCCTCAAAAGTAGAACTCCAAAGCCACTAATTGTATGTAAATTGCACAAATTTAATGGACTGAACTATTTCCTAGGCTGTGCATGCTGGCTCCCGTTGACTTTAGTGGGATTAAGATCATATGCACCCAAAGGTAGATAGATTTTAGCCCTATGTATTGTGTTCTTCTGGTCAGCTTTGTAGCTGTAGTTAATTAAAAAGTGCTTTCTCAGTGCTGTGTGGCTTTGTGGCTTTCTGCATAAGTTATTTATATTAGCTGAAAAGCTAAGAAAACCAGCAATATTTCAGCAGGGCCAAATACAAAGAAACCAGGATTTCCTGGGAAAGTTCTGTTTCTAGTGGCAGCTGAGGGCCTAGGTGCTGCTTGGTTGAACAGCCCTAATGCTAAAAGGAGAGGAATCATTCCTGTTGCAACTCCATTATTCTAGATTTGCACACTGTTTGCTGTAGCAAACTGATTTTTTTAGTCTTCTCCAGAGGTCATTTGTGAGGCCATATCAGCAGGGGGATACAAGGAGCAGTGCACATGCATCTTCTAGGGCAGTGATGAGGTTTATTTTAGATTCTAAGTATCAAATTGTCAAATGTTAATAATATCATTGATATCAAAGTTGCAATTGTAGTAGAAAGTTATACAATGGGAATCCAGGGTTTCTGTCATTCTGTTGCCAGAAGAGTCGCCTGGAGTTTTACAGGGTACAGGAGAATGAATGTGAGCTGTGAGCGATCAATCTTTTCACATAAGGTGTGTTTTAATTTCTCATTACAAAGCTAATCTTGACAAAAGATCAGTTACTGTATCCTAGCATGGACACCTTTAGATGAATAATCAGTCATTTTGAGTTTGTCTTTAATAATGTTCTGAAACCTTCTGAGGAGAAAGGTACTCTGTGTGGGTTGATGGCAACAACAGTAATCCCTATTGCATCTGTGCTTTGTGAATGTTTTCAGCCAGCAGCAAAACAAGTGGGCTCTGATCCAAGCTGTGTTTTGGGTATTCGAGTCCAAGGGCAAGAGTGCCATGATACTCACTGTCCTTCCGTTCTGCTCTTTGCTACTACATAAACTACTGAAGATTATTTTTAATGGTTCACATTGTGGTTACCACATGATGTGGAAATTGCAGTAACATTACCAGTCCTTTTACTGTCTGCAAATGTGCTGGCAGCAAAAGTCCACTGCTGATACAAAAGCTCAGTGTTTACTCCCTGTATTTTAATTTCCTGCAGCAGCAGCAACTGTGATGTTAAGTGTGGCAGGGACTTGTACAGTAGGAAACTCCATAAACTGTAGATTGCAGTGCTGAAGTTAAAAAGAAATGTATTTTGGGAGAACAGACTGCTCAAGAACCAGGTGTTGATGACACCTATATAAAAGGGATTCCATGATGATCATTGTCACTACCTTTGTCAAGTGACTTTTGCCATTTGTTGTAGATAAATTAGAGCTCTCTCAAGTGTCCTTCAACAGGAGAAGATAATGCTGAAATTAAAGAGATTCTGACAAAACTTTAATCTTCAAAGCCTTCTCAAGTTCAGCCTGAAAGATTTTGGACCAAAAGCCCAAAAGCTTCATAGAACATTTTTGCTAGTATTGAGAGATACAGGTCCAAACCTCTGATCTGCATCAAGTAGTGTAGTGCCTTGAATTCAGGTGTTTTCTGTATCATTGATAACTGCTCCACCTCTGTCTAGATGTGGTTTTCTCTTCTCTGATGATAACATCTGTAGGACAGGAGAAGGCATGGACTGTATCCTACTGCTCTGTAACATTCAGTTAAAAGTGGGAACATGGGATCAGGAACTTGAAAAACTGTATTTATCTGTTCGTCTAAAAGGGAATGCCAAGAATATCTTTGAGGTATTGCAAACTTTTCTAAGGAGGAAGATAATATACTTAAATTGCCTTCTAAATGTTTTTCTGATGGAGCTGCTACATTTGCCACAGTTTGTGTCAGTATGTTTCTGTAGTCTGGAGCCTGTCATGCTGATGTAGTCAGGGGCGCAGTAAAATTATGCTTTCCCCAGATGATTTTGAGCTTCAGTATCTAGCTCTGAGAATCCTATATGCAGAACAAGGAAGTCTCAGGAGTTGTTATACCCAGAGCACCTCTAGGTGCCATCAGCAACAAACATTCCCAGTCTAATTTGTGTTTGAAGTGCAATTGATAGATCTGATCACAGTGTTTTTACCATTGCCAGCTTTCCCTTAGGTTATGTGTTGTTGTTGTTGTTGCATTGGTTGTATTCTTCTGATGACAGCTGCTTGCAATTGCAGAAAAGGAAAAACCTGCTGGTGTTCTGTGAAAGAGGAGGGAGTAGGCATTTCATGCTGTTCTTGTTGGATTTTAGACTAGATATAAAAGATAATAGCCCACCAAGATTGTAATAGTTATTAAAAAATACTATTAGATTCATGATCAAGATTGTTACTGTGTCTTTCCCTTTGCAGCATGCATCACTTCTGCTTGATTCAATTATAAGACCTTTCTACCCAGAAGTAATAAGCGTATTCTATTCTTAAACCCATCTGCAGATCCATATTCCACTGCTAAAAAATTTAAACAAAATTTCTGAAAAACAACGCTCATTTGGAATTGATACATAATTGTTATTTAGGATAAAAGGTGATCAGTTTATGAAGGTGATGATGAGCATTGCAAAGCAATGATCTGGGATTTGAAAAAATTTCCCAGGATTCTGTTGTTTTGTTGGACACTTACAGTTTATTTATGCAGGAGAAAGATTATCAGCAAGTGTTGCTCATTTTCTTCATTGTTTTTTGGAAACAACCTCTATTTTCTAACTTCTCTGGAAGCTTGGGAGCAGGTTTGCCATACAGCTGTTGATCATACATCTGTTTCTGTTTCTAATGTGCATTTCAATTAGATGAAATTAGATGTACAATGATGAGCCCTTCAAAATACAAAGTGTATTGTGAGCCAAATAGTCTTGTTTACCAATTATAAAGGGAAAACAAATTATATAGTAGATTTTGCAATACCACTGTTGCTTTACATTTTTATTTAAAATAAAACCAAGCCATTCTGTAAGTGCCTTTGCTCCAGATTCCCCCTTCTTCCCTTATCTAGCTTTGCAACAAAGAACATCATCTGTGGGCAAGATGCTTTGTTTACCAGGAGCAGCCAGCTGGTTTGCATACACAGATCACAGGGCCAGCTCAGCAAATGGTCATTTTTTACATATTTTTGCTGCCCTTCATTGTCAGCCAATCCTATATTATAAGGAGGCCAAATAGATACAATTGGACCTTTTAGCATGGTTTTCTTCTTTACCTTTCTAGTGCTCCAACCTTTAACAACAGTCTCTACTTAAATAGCTGTTGGAATTTTAGTGAGAATAGGAATAAATCACTGTGATTAAAACATTCTTAAATTTCATTGGTAATGGTGCCCCATCAACACTGTAACGCAGTGCTGAAAATACTCAGTGTGTGGACTGTCCAATAGGTATGACCTGCTGGGCTACCAGAAGCCTTTAAGTGAATTACAAACATGGACCCGTTGTTTATTTCTTCAGAAATCACTGCAGTCTGCAAAGAACTGCAGGACAGTTGGTGGATCCCCTCTGAAGGGTGTTCTGTCTGCTCTACTTTCTGGCCTTGTTGAGTCATCTAGTTTTGAGACTGGTTCTCAGTGATGTTTCAACAAGGGCAAACTGACTGCCTTTAATGAGAATAAATTTTTTGAAAGTTACTAAAATAGTGTTATGTCCAAGAACCAGTAGCATTTCTGTTGGCATGAGCTCCTTAGTAAGAAACTGTAAGATGATAGTCTTCATGCAGGACCTTTCAAGTGCAAAAAGTATTCCAGTTTTCCAGTTTGCTGTTCAATGCACCCTCTCATGTTTGCTCTCTCCCCACCCAAGTGCAGTCCATGGCATTGCAGTGGGAGGGAAGGTTTGAAACAAAAGATGCATTGCTTAGTCAGGTGGCTTGGCAGTGAAAATTGCAGGGCCACAGGTCTGGTGAGGAGTAGCAGTGGATGTGCCAGAACTATCTATCAGATCTTTTGGGCTTTGTGAAATTTCTGGGCATTGAATCATGGGTACTTGGTTTGCCAGAGACACTGTGTTGACAGACCATCTAGCAAAATCATTCTTTTTTGTCTTCAGACACTTCTTATTCTAGTCCATTTTTAGATGATGTGTGACCAAATGCTCAGCTATATTTTGGGAACTGTGTTTTAATGTTGCCAGTCAGATTGGAAGTCAACGTGTCTATCTGTGGTGTTATGAGGCAGTTGAGATTTCAGAGCAGTGACTTCAGTGAAGGCAGAAGAGACCCTGCTGCAGTAGTAATAATAGTTTGTGGGAAGTAAGCTATCTTCTGCCTGTTGTAACCCAGTTGGTGGCAAAGACCTCAGATCCTGGTTGTTTGTGGATAGTTTGCAAATCTGAAATTTTGGAATGGAAGTTGTATTACATGATTTGCGATTCTGCTGTCTTGGGCCATCTGATTTTTCAATAGGAAAAAGTATTTACTGTTGTAAACTTACAAGCTGATTCTAATGCCTGCACAGGTCTCATGGAAGTTTGGGCATTTCTTGTGTGAGAAGAAGTTTTCAGACTGATTAAAGGGAGGCCAATCTTCAATAATGTTTAGTATTTTTCTCTCTTGTTTGATGCTTATAACTGTAACCAACATGCTAGGGAGGTTCCCTCTATGCTTATTTCCTTTGCCTCAGTGGCAATATTTTTGTCTTCAGGTAAAGCTTTCTTAGCATTGATGGATGTTGTACGTTTTGCATTCTTTTGCTGGTGTTTTGGCTGGTGCTTGGCCTTTGTAGATGCTGAATATTTTTAACTTTCACTTGAAAAATAAAAGTAGGAAAGCCTAATTGATGTTATACTCAAAAATGATTGCTTGCCAGATGGAGAAAGGCATCAAGTTATTGTGTTGCCCTGTGTGACCAGAATGCTGTTTTCACTCAGGCAATGAGGAGATAACTCACTGCAGTTCCCCAAGGCATTCTGAAATCATGGAACAGTAATGTACGTGCTGCCATGGACATCCATAAGCATTTGAAAGTGACAGAATAAAAGCAAACTGAATTGAAAAGGAACGTATAATTTCTATCCCTCAAACATGCTTATTTGCTCAAATTCTTAATAGCAGCTTTCTGAGATCTGGAATTCTTCATCAAATTTCTAAACTTACAGTTTATCTGTAACAGAATCCCACATTTGACTCACTGAGGCTCTGTCTCAGCAAAAACATTAATTACAACACAATCATTAGATACGGAAAGAGCAACCCTAATGGAGTCACAGACTTGGATTTTTAGTGTTGTGATTTCTCAGATTCACTAACATCCACTTTCATAATGTATAAAGAAGTTTTAGTTCACTGTTGATAGTGCTAGAACTGTAGAGTACAAAGTTCCTACTTCACATTCCACATACTTCTAGTTTTTCCCAATTTTGTGTTTGTTACCTATTTTTAAACTGAATTTCAGTATGTGAATATTGCAGGTACTTATTTTCCTGAAAGTCTGTGTGTTAATGTGAGTGGACAGAACTGATGTGACAGAATTGTTCTAGAGTGAAAACCAAATCTTTTGCAAAAAACATTTGATTGTACTAACATTGACAATTGAAAACATAAAAAAAAAAAGGTAGGGAATGTTTTCACTTCTTCATGTGAATGGTTTCACTTCTGGTCATGAAGCATTTTTCATGCCCTGGTTTTAGTATACTGTTGTAAATACAATAATAAAATATTAACACACATTTTTTTTTCTTCTTTCAAGACGAAACTTCTGCTCGGTTTTCTGCTAGGAATAGAGCAGACAGGCAAATCCAGTAATTTACACTGTAAAGCTTGGGGGCCCAAGTCAGACTATGGGTTAAATGTTGCTAAGGTCATATGAAGCTCAAAGCAGACACTTCTGTTTGCTCTAAAGACTCCTCCCCACTTTCTCTCCCAGTTTTCCTGATGGAGTTAGTTTAATGAACATTTCTGTAGCCTTGCTGCCTTATAGGAGAGCAGGCAGCAGTTTGCTGAGGGGATGCAGAGCTGTCAAGTGATCATTTGTCTTGCTTGTGCTCAGGGCTTCACCCTTCCAGAAGGAAGTACAAACAGCACTGTGTGTTCACACACTGGAGCTGGCAGGCTAAATTTTAGACTTTAATGGCCCTTATTAAAAATGCCAGTTTTTGAGGCATTCAGTCTGCAGAGAATTTCCTCTACTGACTCCAACTTGATCTTTCATCTTTGCTTTTATCTTCTGCTAGATCCTGATGAAGTAATATATGACATCACACACATACACTAGGTACAAGTGGCAGATAAGTTTAACATAATTCCTTTCAGCTCCATTTGGGTTGATGTTTAGGCACTAAATATACATCTATGCATCCTGCTCTGTCTATGGCTAGCACAGCACCTGATTCTTCTGGCTGCCAGGAATTGTGGCAGCTGCTGCTGCCCACAGCAGCCTTTAGCTACAACAGCATAAGCCTCTTCCAGGCTGGGCCATAAAGAGGAGAGGCTAAGATCTCCTAGGTTACCTCTTTAAGGAAAAGGCTCTGTATTTCTCCTTCTGTTTTTTGACATATTTCAGTCTCAAACAGTTTTGCTGCTGATGTTCTGCATGAGGCTGGAATTTTAGTGAATTTCAAAAGTGAGAGTTTGTGCTGAGCCCTGCTTGCCTGCCTGTCTCCCTGCCTTCCTCAGTTCCTAGATTCTTATCAGTGAACTGCTCTGAAGTCTGGAGTCCTGTTTGGGATGAGTGTAAGGCAGTATCTCTGGCATCTCTTATGTTGTCAGTGTTCTTTCAATGCTTGTCCAGAGATGGAGCTCTAAGCCACAATCTCAATGCCAGATTGCATTTTCTGTCAAATATGATCCTATACACAGTATAAAAGTTTCTAGAAGAATTTCAGATTTTTTGTATAAGACCTGCCCGATCATAGAATCATAGAATGGCAGGGGTTGGAAGACACCTTTGGAGATCATCAAGTCCAACACCCCAGAGGCAGTGAGGACTCTTTCTTTTGCAGTGGAAATACCAAAGCACAAGTACATGCTAGGTGCATAGTGATAATAAGACAATTATTCACCCAGTGAGCTATTTGATTGGTTATTTACAGGGACAATACCCTCCCAATAGCCATTCTGCTTCATCTCCTGCTGTGTATATGCAGGGACAGTAGCTCTGCAGGCGAAATGAGCATGAAAACACTCATGAAGCTTTATAAATGAGGCCTGCTTTAACACTGTGACTGACAGGGCACTATTATTTTTCTGATAGTTGTTGATGTCATGGAGTGGCAGTTGTTCACTGTTCTGTTATTTGATGTTGTAATTGAATAACATATCTGCCTGTTTTGTGCCTCCAACAAGAAGACACATTTATCCATGGAAAAAATGTGAATTACCTGGGGGCGTTTGTTTAATAATGAGATACGATTTACAGCCTGATTAATGCCAGTTCCACTGTGTATGTGCATGTGTATATCAAATTTACTGTACTCTTGTTGACAATGCTAAAGATTAGTTTAGTGGTTTGCTTTGTTCCTTTTCATAAATGTATGCAGTGAGTGATCATATGAAGTAGATCCCAATCTATTCCTCCACCACTGAAAACAACAGCAAGGGATTCACTGATTGGCATTGCACATTACTGAAAATGACGGACGTTCCAGGTTCAAATTTCAATGCACTGAGTTTCGTAGCTGAATTCACAGAAGCCACCCACGTCAGGAAAGCTATGTGTATCAAAAGGAGAAGATAAAATGTTCATATTAGTGAGGTTAGCTGAAAAGGACAATTAATATGTTCTCCTGTAATGGATCAAATGCAGTCTCACTGCAGATGAAGGGTCTGAGCTCTGTGCACACTGAGCGCTGCCCTCTGGAATGGCTCTTGCCCACCTCTTAATTCCTGTTCCTTACACAGTACTGACATTTTAGTGGAAACAGAAATGGTGCTAGTAACTTTTTGAAGGAGCAGAGAAGGATGCATGAGGTTTACACAGGTTCAAAAAAAGATTGGATATTTGCAAGGAAAAAGAAAACTTTTCAGCATCAGCAAACTACTCAAAAACACATCCTGGTCAGAAGAACCTTGAGATGAAAATTATTAAGGTCTTAGCAAGCTATAGGAGGAAGAACTGTACATGCTTGCCTTACTCTCTTCCCTAAACATCTACTAATAGCCACTGCTGGAGATAGGATATTGGACTAAGAGGGTTTTTAATCTGACCAACTATGGTCATCCTTATGCTCTAGGAAACAAAGAATAATAGAGGGTCTGAAATCATCTTTGTACCTCCATTAATTCAACCCCTGTTCTTTATCATATAATGTGAAGGGGAATGGAGAAGATGAATAGATATAGTTGATTTTGACTGGCTTTTAAGTTATGTATTGAACTTGTGCTTGAAACATGACTTGTGATGTAAATGAAGCATAACCGAATACATAACTGTGACAAATTGGTATTAAACGGTCCTTGTGGAAAGTGGTGGGAGTGAAATGTGACCTCGCCTTTTTATCAGTTCATTTTAGAAAGTCTCTATAATTATTTCATACTACAGAAGTTTCCACGAGTCAGCACTCTACACCACATTGTGCCTGATTCATGGTGTTCCTCTCCCAAAGCTGCCTGCTGTTGGCTGCCACCTGTAGAACATTTGTTTCAGTAACTCCTGTTAGGAAGGTTTGCTAGCGTGCCTTGGGTTTGTGCAATTGCAGGAAGAATGCAACTAACTTAGTTTAAAATGTCTGTTTATGTAGAGCATTTTTTTCATTAAAGTTATATTTGAACATAGGAAAAATAAAATATGCAATACTGAAGCCAAAGGTTGAAGAGAACAGCATAGTAACTCCAAACTGTTCTGTCACTCTGGTTTGCAGCGGTGTCTCTTGCAAGCGATCCTGTTCAAATGAATCAAATTGCTCAGGGTTTAAGGTGGTGTTTAGCAATTTCCATCCCAGAGAGATTAAAGCAACAGTCCCTGCTCACCAGCCACACTGGGTGCAGTGGGGAGGTCAAATCTCATCTCCTCCCCTAGAGAGGCAGAGGAGGGGTGTCCATGAAACGGGCCTTGCCCCTCCCCTGGCAGCCGTGTGGGGGCCGTGAGGTCACAGTCACTGTGGGCCCAGGAGCGGGTGACTCAGGCTGGTGGCTGCCAGTGAGGCCGGGAAGTGTTGGGGCTGTGGCTGCTCAGATCTGAGCATGAGCATGCTCCTTTGACAGACCTTTCTGCATTTTTCCCCAAACCAGTTTTTCCTGATGTGGTCTGGTTTTCTCCAAAACTTTTTCTTTAGAGTAACCTTATTTTTGGCAAAAATAGAGCAGCTGCCCAGGGATGACAAATGTACTAAGCCTTGTAATTTAGTTGCCTTGGTAACATCTGTAAGGAGCTACTAGCACTAAACCACTGTTTTTTTTCTTGATCTCTTTTATGACATATTTATATTTACTTAGTGGAAGTGCGATTTATAGCCATTGTGGCCATTCTCCTGAACATTATATTGAGAGACAATAGTTCCCACTTCTAACAAGCAAGGCTAAATGACTATAAAAGCAGGTATTCGACTTCAGTGTAAAAACTGAGATTAACTATCAAGTGACTAAACTTTTGCTATGCAAAGCCAAAGTAATATGAATACTGTATTATTGTGTCAACCTTTTATAATGCCTGGTACCATTCACTTGACATAGGATTTTTTTCAATTGTTGTATTTTAGAACACATATAAATAATCAGTTGTTTTGTTGGTTTGTTTTTTTTTTTCATTTTAACGTTCTCACGTCTTAATTTTTTTTTTGGTCAACAGTTCATCACACAGGGGGAAAAAAAAAGAAATAAAGAAAGAAAGAAGAAATAAAAGCATTATTGCTTATGATTACAAGCCAAAGCCAACAGCTTTGCTTTGGACTTGGTTGTTCCTGGATCTGTCTCTAGGCACAGCTCTCATCCTTCTCCACCATTCCCATTTAACTGCCTGTGTCCTAGTGGTGGCTCCTCAGCACTGTGTGGCTTGACACACTTAGGTGCACACAGAAGAAGAGAGTGACCCCAGCTTTTGGGTGGCTTTTTCCACCTCTTGTTTCTCTCTTTGCTCCTAACACAGGGAATTTTCTGAGCCCTTCAAAGGGAGGAACATCTCTCACTTGGTGACCAATTCAGTAATTGATTTAATTAATTTAAAACTAACTGTCACTTGTTAAACTGATAATCAAGAAGCCAATTATCTGTTAACAGTCCTAGATATGAATCAGCAGTAGCCAATGTGTTTCTCTCTTAAAGAAGTCTGGATTTCTTTCTTATATCTCAGAGCTTTTAAAATGAGTTTCTTCAAAAAAATAGAAGTTCTATATTAGAATGCCATTTTTTAGTTCAGAATAATAAAAACGCATATTTATTTCTGAAGCTGCATTTAGAAATCTTTTGTAATGTGTTATACCTTGTAAGACATAAGTCTCAGGGCATGATAGAAAGCTTATTAAGGATAAATCCTGCTCACTTTATTAATTTCTGTAACTGAAATACCCAAGTAGCCCCAGGTTTTTAAATCAGAACATTTCTATTGCTTTGTTGAAAGCTGGGTTGATGTACACATTTAAAAGTCTTATTCTAGGAGTGTTATGTCTGTTATTGTATACACATTTGCATTTCTAAGAGGTAATGTGAAAGTGATACACACCAAAACATAGATTCATTTTTTATTTTAGATATTATTATAAAGCATTTTGTAAAAGCAAAACATGGTCTTCAAATAATAGCATTTAAATGATTATTTTTATTATGTATTTCCATGAAGCTAGACTTTTTTTTTACAGGTTTACAAAACAAAGTAGTTAAAAAACAAACTGAAACAAACCAACAGTTGAGAATGTGTGCCTAGTCCTATATACTTTATGACATAAAAGTATTGGTTGAGTACAGCAAGAAAGCCACTGATCTATGATGGCTTGTCTGTTGCTCTCTAAGTACTTAATTGAATTAGATCATTATCCATTTATGCAATATTTTATTCACTTTTGAAATTCTGTTCTTAGGGCAGTGAATAGTTGTTTTTTACTGTGATAATAATGGGACTCAACATTTTGATTCATCATGTAGTTTCAAGCATGAGTATTTCTGAGCACATCCTTTAAAGACTGTCTGGATGTTTGTTTAAATTCCACATGTATATAAAGATGTTTGTTTTTTTCTATGGAACTTGTTTAGAGGGCCTGAAAGCAGATGGTCTATTAAGGTACTAATATATTAAGGTCCATCTCATCTTGTATCTCCTGTTTCCATCTGTACACATTCCTGGCTGCTAACCCCCCTATTTTGTTTCCAGCTTCACTATCTGTGATAAGCATAGGCTTGTAGAGACCTGGGCAGGTGTTGGTGCCATTAGCAAAACCATGTAACGGACCAAAAAAGAGGTGCTTTAGAAAGCAAGAAGTAGGCAAAATGAGGGCTAAATTCTGCTACTATTTAATCCATTGAAGGGTGAATTTTTTTTACTAGATAGCCTGTTGGCCAAAGGATTATTTAGAAGTAAATAAGGGCTGAGTGCACAGGAGGCACATTCCAGTGCAAACACAGGATGCACAGACTCATAAGTAAGTGAAGACACATATTAATCACACATTTCATCTGTAAAAACAGTGAGGTAGCAACAACACACTCAGAGTTTTCAGATGTAACTTTCAGGTTGATAATTTAATCTTTTATTGAGCAGTATTTTTAATATATGATGACAAGGAATTAGTGAGCAGAGTGAACAAACACCTAAACAAAATGAAGTGAGGGTCTTCGTTTATGGAGTCAATTTTTCCAGTCTAACCTCTCCTGCCAGCTGTGCATATATCAGATGGATTTACCTTGTATCTGTGCAAGGGGATGTTTATGGATATGACATATGCCGTTCTGCACACCCTTAAAACCTGAGAACTGGGTTCTGTCTCAGTACCATGAGCATCTCCATTGATTTCCAAAATATGCAATATTGCAATAATCAGCATGCTTAAGAATCTGAATAACACCACAGACATATGTACAGACAGAAGATTAAAGCAGTCTTTGTCACTTTGCCCCTAAAAATCCTTTGTGACACTTACCTTTTGTGTGCTTAGTAGCACTAAGGTGTCAGCTCAGATTATTTCCCTTTACTTAGTAACATTTTATGAATTTACATTAAGTTTTTGCTTCAAAATTTGGAGGAATGTGTGTGCAAATTTTGTAGAAATGTACTGGTGCTAGTAATATAAACCATTTTCATTCTATTTTGAAAAACATTGTGAAGGTATAAATTATGTTTGAACTGGACAGAGATGATAATGTGGCATGTGACTGAAAATATATATTTTTTAATAGATGATTCAGCCGCAGAGAGTTTTAATGGCAATGAAACCGTGGGACACAGTTCCAATGCTTCAGGGGGAACACACTGCAGGGAGATGGCAGAAACCAACAGTAATGGCAAAACAAATCTGGAGCAGGATGAGCAGCCTCTGAACCTGAGTGACAGTCCCCTCTCTGCTCAGCTGACTTCAGAATACAGACTAGATGATCACAGCAGTAATGGAAAGAACAAATACAAGACTCTCCTAATTTCTGATCTCAAGATGGAACGGGAGGCAAGAGAAAATGGAAGCAAGGTAAGATGCTTCCACATGCTCCAGATATGAAGTGTGTAGCTTAGAAAAGGATAAGATTTGTGAGGCCAAACGAAAGGTTATTCCCAGCTAAGCACTTAATGTAATGTGTCTAATGTTTGTCACATCATTACTCAAATGCTCTACATAGATTTGTATGCTCTGTTACACATATATGATGCATATATACATGAAGTGTATGTGGATGTACAGGGGTGAATACATATATATAGGCATATATGTTGTGCTGAAACACTGATAAAAACAAGTGCAGTTCTTCATCAGGCATGAATTTTATCAGTCCATTTCTTAAGAACTCTCTACATGAACCATTTTAAATAGATATCTCTTAAAATATGTATATAACTTAATACATATCTATATATGTATATATACTGAGATACATATATCTAAGTGTATTTATAGATAACCATCTCATTATGTGTATTATGTATCAGTAGAATGAATCTGGATGAATACTAAGTGTATATGCCCAAGGAAATTACTACATGTGAATTACCAACATCTGAAAGGAACTGAAGTGGTTCCTTCCTGATTGTTTATGTTATGCACGCACCTAACCTGAATTAAACTGACAAGTTTGCTTTAAGAAGCTCTAATCCCCTGAGGGGCCTTTCCCTGTAGTTTTCATTATGTGGAGAAGGAAAGGTGGTTATATTGTAAAGACAGATCCTATAGATCAGGTAGCTGGCTTTCTAGGAAGGTGTTTGTCATGAGTGCATAATGTACAGAGGGTGAAAAAATAGCCTGTATCAAAGAATTTATCCACTGATGTTATTGGTGACAAGTTCCTGGTTTTTATCTGATACCTCCCAGCTGGATTACAGCTTTTACAGCAGCAATAATAGGATGCTACCACTGGATCCAAAGATGCTAGTCACTGGCTTTCAGCAGCCCACTACAAAATAACCTGACAGCACAGATGTGCTTTCAATGGCCACATTATTTTGCAGGGCTTAGAAATAGGAGTGATACAGAAAATCACTTTCTCTAGGTGTATCCAGAAAGGGATTGTACATGACTGATGTTTACAGAACAGCATTTATTTATGCTAAAGTTTTAATCCCTGTCTTCACTGCCTGTGGTGTAAAAATAAAAACTTGAAATGTTTGGGTTTTTTTTTTTTAACTCAAGTGGCTGGTTTTAGTGGGCAGACCAATCAGGAGACTATTAGACCTTCTTTTACTTGGTATCCAAAAACCTTCTCCATTAATCTTTATGAAAACTTATTTATCTGCATGGAATTATTTTGTTTCCACAAATTTTCATTTTACTGAAAATGCTCTGAATAGCTCTAGTCTCAGAGTGTGTATACACCCCAGTGTTGGATTTTCTCAGTACTTTGTTGCACATTGAGTCCCAAATTGGCTAATCTGAATGGTCTCTTCATTTGCTTCAGGGCACATTGTTCCAATGAACCTTTTATAAGCCAGTCACCCAAATATTGATAGACACACAGGCTCTTTAGCCTGAGGTACATTGCTGCTTCTGCCATTGCTCTTGCAGATACACAAATAAGCTTGGTGAAGAGGAGGAGGAGTCTTAATGTGGAACTGATTTATAGCTAAGACAAGAACACAGCCTAATGTTACATTTCCAATTTTAATCAGTTTCAACTCGGATTAAAAAAAAAAGTATCAAAAAGTGTTAAAAATCTGTTAATAATAAAGTGACATGTCAGTCAAACCATCTCATTCTTTGTTATTCTACAACTTTCAAGAGGCCTGAATCATCCCCTACATCAATCTATTCTTTCATCACTCACTGTTATCCTACCCACTCTATCCTGCCAACAATATGCAGATTTGTCTCACCTTTTTGTCCTAGGGAAGCTCATGCTGATGTTTACAGTTCATTTAAATATATGATTTATTATATATGCAGTAAAGATTATTAAAGATGGAGAGAAGGCTTCAGGAAGAACACAATCCTGGGATAAAAAAAAACTTGTCAGAGATTTGTAAGCCGAGTGCAGACTCAAAAATGTTACTGTGACCATTTTAATATTTTATAGATTAATTCTACACTTATTTTTAAATTTCAAGTTACAGAATATTTTTAGAAGGAACAAAATCCATCAAATGTACTAGAATAAAATGGAACTGTACAACATCTAAGTGTTTCATATGCATACATGCACACATAAATCATTACTACTGTTTTACCTTCAGTGGTACCTTACATGTTAAAGAGACAATGTTTTACAAGCCCTAGACCTGGTCAAAGGAGATCCTCTTGCCTTCCCCTGGTGATTCAGGTTACTGAGTCCCTCCAGAAGTGTGTTCTCACCATTACTGAACTGATTAGTTTTGAACAATGCAGATCTGACTCCTAGTTGTGTGCAGTACTCACTGGATTCCCATGAACAAGGATATCACAAGGAACTAACCAGAACTCTAATTCTCTGCAAAAAAGGAAACAAAATAAAGTCCTGTAGTTTATTAGGACCCATGTCACCTATCCTTTTTAGCCAGAATACACCAAGTTGTTTTTTGAAGTCGTCTAGGAATTCTTCCAGTGCTCTTGCAGCATCTAACCTCCAGCCATTCATTTATTCAGTTACCAGACAAGATTAGACCTGAATAATGGCATCATTGGTAGTGATGGGTAAGCAAATGTGTTTAGTGTAACCTCTAATCATGTTTTCACAAGAAAAATTGTTAGCAGTGTTGACCAAATATCAAACTGATAGGTCACTTCTCACAATGTAATATTCTTACTATATCTTTATGTGGCAAAGAATTGAGAAAAGTTATGTGAGAAGTTAGTGAAGAAAACATCTGGTTTCTAAATGAAGGGAAATACATTGTAGTTAATGGGCTAGCATTACAGGAAGAAATCCATTATGCTTCCTCCAGCTTCTACAGTGACCCATTCAGCCTGTAGGAGATGTTCCTTGCTTGAGTTAGCCAGGACTCTCTGAAACCCAGAGGCAAGGGCTGGAGCTGGGAAGATCTCTTGGCTGACATGTTCCTTACCTGCTCTGTTCAAGTCTCCTTTTTGGATACTGCATCATACTTGTTTTATTAAATTTGATGCCACAGTTTCTCTGGTTTGTATCCATACCAACCTGCCACTAGCTTTGAAAATAACACATCAGAGTAGAGTGTAGCCACAAAAAGCCAAAAGTTTACTTCTTCTTTGGGTGAAAATTATCAATGTACTATATCTCTGATACCAAATCATTGATTTTTTAAGAGAGTTTATCATTTTTTTTCTGGAAACAAGCAGCTTTTTTAAACTATAATATAGGTATTTGCCTGTACAATGCTGTTTATAAGAACTATACTTCTTACGTGGAGTGTAATGATTTGGCAACAGTTCTGATTGATAATTTTGTGCATGCTGCAGAAATAAGATCAGAAGAAGCAGTTCATATAAAAATAGTGGGTTATCCATCATATTTTCTTTGTAAATCTGACAGCTAATAGGTAAATTAAAAAAAAAAAAAAGTTACTTTGTGGAAATAAAATATTTAGATTATTCAATGTGTCAACACCTATTTGAAGCAATTATATACTGATGTGATATGGAATGTGGACTGATTCTGTGAGCCTTGGATGTCAAAATAGGGATACTTAACATCATCCTAAAATTAGGGCTCTCTAATGTATACAGAGGAAGTCATTAGTGATTTGTAAGAAATGTAGCTTTTTGGGAATAATAAATCAAGTTTTCTAGTCCGAAAAGCCTCTCATGAATAACTGGAGATTAGATAACCCTGTGAACAAATTTTAATTCAACTTTTCAAAATACCTAGGGGATGTTGCTTAAAGAATGGTCTTTTCAATTACTTCAGAATATGACTTTTAAAACTTATGTTGATAACACTCTTTAAGCAAGAATGACATTTCAGTGGGCAGTGTAACTTTACTCTCTGAATCCTCAGTTTCCTATTCAGGGTCTGTGTAGCAGCCTCTTCTTTGGGTAACAAGGCCACGTGCTGAGTGCAGTGGAGAGAGCTGCCAAATTGTAACAAAACATTAAAATCTGGTCAAAAATGTTTTCTTGTTCACTGAAAAAATATTACAAAGGAAGAAGTGGGTTTTCATAGGCTTAAATCCATATATGTATGTGTATATATATGCTTTACTTAAGATTATATTAAGGAACTGATGCTCCAGAAAGGCTCAGATGTTCAAGGCAGAAGACATTTCCACAACTATTTAGAGCGAAACTGAAGTCAGTGAAATTTCATATAGCTGAAAAAATATATATGTATAAATTTACCTTAACAGGGCTGGGTCCTCATACTACAAAAGACTAAGTACTTTTGTAAATGCTCTGCAAATACAATTCTATGAATTCAAAAGTGTAAATATAAATATTATAAATTATTTTTTATCATTGCATACTTATGAGTGAGACTGCTGGTTCTCTATAAGACCATGGTGAAGTCTCTGTAGCACTGCGATTTTTTGTTTCTACTTCTTGTGTTATTGCTTATTTCCATACCATATATTTTATTTTGAAAACTCATTATATAGCTTTATCTTTTCCACATCACCTATTTCATGAAATATAGCAAGGAAGCCCACTTCTTTCAAATGAATCTGTCTCTTCTGCATTGGGATAACAAGATTATTGTGATGCAGTGTGAGAAAACAGGTTTTTAAACTAACCAGATATACTTGCATCATGCCATGTATTTTACCTGGATTAATAGTTCATTATGTCTGTTAAAAAGAACATTCCTAATATGCAGAACTTCTCTTTGGGATTTCCCAGATAGAAACATGTGATATTGGTCTTCAATGCCTAGGAGATGCCTCAAATTGAGGTAATAAGGAGGACCCCCCCCTCCCCCCAGTGTCTCTTTGTCCAGATACCTACTAATTGTGGGCAGTTGGTTAATGTCTTCTTTCCTTCTACCAGACAAAATTTCTGATAGAAAAACTGGACTCCCCCAGGTCCTCTGGATGTATGGTAGGCTAAGTTAACATGCATTATGTTTAGCTCAAGTGTGTAATTGGCTGCATGGAAAAGTGCACAAGTAATTTTTCTCCAAGTCTGAAAGGCACGGTTTTAAAGGAGAAAACTGTAAATAATGATTGCTGCTTACAGCTACCTTTAATTGTGATACTACCTTCTAATGTGCATGTCATTATGGTTACAGTGGTTCACAACAAGGCAGAGCTTTCTTATAGTTTCTGAAAGGAAGATCTTTCTTTCTGTCACTCCTTTTTGCTGGACATTTAAAGTGTTTCACAAGCTTTTTCCTTCAGCCTGATGTAAAGAACAGTTATTGTCATGGGCCACTGCCAGAGGCTGTTTGCTCCCAACTACTGCAGCTTCATACTGGTGTTGTAATGGAAGCATTTACACTACAGCAGGTTAGCCTGGCATGATGTCCACTTCTAAGACAGGTCTAGCTTTAAGAAGGTATTTCAAGTCTGTAACTTTGCATGGTTTGAAAGCCAGAGCAGATGTGGGATCCTGGGTGAAGAGCCATTTGCAGTTCCTGCATGCTGCCCTTTTTAAAACTTCCTCATCTTCAGTAGTTAGTCCAGCTGTAGAATATGTAGCATCTGCTCTGCTGGAGCTCATCATTACTGTAAGAAACCAGACACAACTGTCCTAGCAGCCTGACCTGAATATACAAATATACAGATAAGCCTGCTGCAATCTGCTGGTGCATCATGAATCCAGCTGGTTTCCAAAAGTGCACACGAATTTAGCCACAGGATGACACCATCTCTAGCAAGTAAAGGTAGAGCTTCAGTGTGCTTCTTTCTCACTCTCCTATTTAAAGACACTATTGTGTCTTAGTAAAATATGAAAGGTCATTCCTATTGCCTAGTGAATCTCATCACATCTGCCATTGCCTCTCTGAGCATGTTGAGTCACTGTCTAGTTCCCCTCTGCCTGTATTTTTGTCTGCAGGTTTGCTCTGGGAACTGCTCAGAATATAAGGAAGCACAGAGCTTTTTCCAAAGCATGTGGAGTCCTCAGGAATTGCAGTGGGCTTTTATATAGTCCAACAGTAGCTTATTGAGTCACTTAGGAAGTAATTTATTAAAAAATTTTGTTAATGAAATGTGAAACAGGTGAGCAAGAGGTAAAATGCAGACTGGGAATTTGGCATCTTGAAGAACAGTGTTGGAGACATTTTTTCTTTTTTAGCTTTATTTTTTACTTCATAACTAAAACATTTCTTATTTCTTCTTTCACCATCATTCACTATATTGAAGTGACATAGGTAGGTTTCAAATGAATTGGAACATTGTCACATGGTGCCTATATGATATGGTGATCTCAGCTGTAAGCAGGAAGGAAAACTTCCTTAAAGGAGAAAATAAAAGTTTTTCTCCTCTTTTGAAGTTACCATTAAACTCTGCATGTTGGCTTTTTTCGGCACAAAGAAAATTCCCTTTTGCCCTTCTAGTTCTATGCTGCCAAGTGCCAAAATTGCATGTAATGAATGTTTGTTAGGAGTTAGTTATGCCTTTCAGAAAGGAATTTCTGACTCCAACTCCTCCTCTCCACAGAACTGCTCACTCCTCTCTCTCTTGAAGTTGGGTCTCACTACTTAGATACCACAGGGGAGGAAAATAGATTTTGTTTTTTTGTTTTGTTTTGTGTTTTAGTTGTTACATTTTATTTCTACAATCAAAGTGTCCAAGCAATGCCATACTTCACAGACTGCAGTTCTGCTCACGCAAAAGTCTGCAGTAAGGGGTTTGACAGCCTCATTTTTTGGCCTAATCATTAGAGTCTTAGCATGAAATTCTGTTTGCTACTGTAATGGATAACCTGAGGAGGGTAGCAGAGCTTGGTGGATGCAGGACAGGTTACACCAGTTGGCTCACTAGATTTTGAGTCATCAATGAAAGAGCAGGGCAGGCTGCAGAGCCAGAGTGATCCATGCCCTGTGCAGCAGAGAAACATCAACCTAGACTGAGCCTGCAGCTCCAAAGCAGACCAGCTTGCTTCCACCAGCCCAAACACAGCAGCAAGGACCATGTGGTGACTTCTTCCAGCCGTGACTTAATGATTATCTGACAGATTCCAGCATTGCTGCTTTTCACTAAATCTTGGGAAACAGTTTGTACTGAGATTTCAAAGGAAAAATGATCAAAGAAGTGAACTGAAGGTGAAATCCCTCCCTGCCACCATCCTGTGAAAGTGATACAAGGCTGTGACATCTTCTGGCTTGCATCTCACTTCTCAAGTGTGTGAAGGCAGGCACAAAGGCTCTGCTGAAGCACGCACCTTTTTCTTTCTCTGCTCCACTCAGGATTGCTCAAAGGTAGCAGGCATGCCAGTGTTTTTCACAGCTCCTTGGGAGACAGATACACTACAGTGGAAGGAGATAAGGCCCTTCTCTTCTTCTGTGCATGAAGAACACTGATGAAATGAGAAGAAAAAGTATGCAAAGAGTTTTATAATCTCAGTTTTTCCTACCTACTCACACAGTAGGTACAAGTGAGATAAAGTAGCCCGTCTTGCTTTTCCCTATTAATTACTACTTCATGCATAGGATTTTGTGGGCTGATCTCCTCCTAAAGATTGAGTCCTTTATATTTTGCTTTACCATTTTATCAAACATTTTACTTTCCCCTACATTTAGAAAATGAGAAACCTGAGAAAATCACAATTGTCTGACTGCAAAAGACAGTTTATTGGTTATTTGAAGTAAGCAGTATAGTTCTATGAAGGAAAAAAAGGTCTTTTTGCTGGTTTTTGATAGAGGAATTGTTATAAGCCATTGGGAAGCTTTTTGATACCAAAAAAAGTATATTCGTTTAATGGTTTAATAAGTTTTTTCTTGAAAAGGAAGTTGAGTTTATAAAGCACTGCTTTTTTCAACTTGAATTTTCTGATTTTGGGTGTTAACCATAATAAATGGCTAATCAGAATGGTGTTATGAAGGGAGACAATGCAGGTGCATGAAAAAATCAGTGCAGCGTTTGTCAGAAAATATGAATGACCTAGCATTCTTTAGCAGTCACATTCATCAAAGGCCTTTGTCTATGATAACATCAGTTCTAGGTCTAATTCCTCCCATTGGAAGTACATTTAGTAGCAGCTTTTCATGTTCAGTGAAAGCTCTTGAAAATGAAATTGGTTTCCTGCAGGGCATTCATTACAATGATGTAAATCCAGATCGATTAAACTGAAGCTGATGATGCTACTCCAGATTTACATATCTGTGCTGGAGAATACAATGTGGCTCCATGTGCTTATGAAATCCCAGCTAATGTAAAGCTGGCATGGAAGAGGATAACTTTGAATGTGACCTTTTATACATTTTCTCAGAAGTTTTTTTCTTTAAAGGAACAAGTGAACATTGGTCAAGTATCAGACAGTGGTGCTGTTGATTCCAGATTGCATGTGTATTGCTCACAGATCCAGCTGTCTGTCCTCATTCACACTCACCTTTGGAGTCCTTGGTCCCTCATACTGAAACAGAAGGAGTTGTACCTGGAGGGCATGCAGGACTGGCCAATTCGGGTTTAGTGGCTGGTCGTCTGTTCAGACAAGAGAGAAAGCTGTCAAGTGCATCTGCAGTGGTGAGGTAAGGTGGATGTGATTGCTACTTCCCTCCCTGTGTACAGCCAAGAGCTTTTGTAACTCAACAGCCCAGCAACACAAGCTGTACCTTTCAGGCAAATTCCTGTTGACTTCAACCAGAGTTTGTACCTGACAAGATACCTTCAAGGCTGGGCCTTGTTACAATGAATATCTTCAATCCCTAACTCTTGCTTTTGTGTTTTCTTTTGTTTCTTTTCTTAGGAAGGAAATTGAATTTGTGTTGAAGTTCTACCAGGTCAAATGGTTCACTGCAGTGTTTTCTTCTTCTTCTGTTATCACATGTGCAGCTCCTCTACCAGCTAGAAAAAGACTGAGAGCAAATCTTGCTCTTGGAAGATAAAATACTATTTAATGGTAAATTGAGCAACATATAATGGGGCAGCAATAATTGCTACCTGCTGCAGTTATGTTTAGTCTTAATGTTATTTACAGTTAATGAACTGTTATTTTCTTATTTTTCAGATGAAGAGATTGAAGAACTGATCCTCAAAACTAATCTGTAATGAATGGCTTGATAATTGTCCACTTTCTACACATCTTTCACTACTCCAAAACTGTATTGTTATTCAAGAAGTTGATAATTCTGAAATGTTACTCCTAATTTTTAATTCTGGTATTGAATTCTTCTCTATATACCAAGTTGGCTGCTGAAGGGAGGAAAGAAGTCAAAGATTTTTTTTTTCTTTTTACTTTAATAACATTTATAACAACATATTGCTGAGGTTTAAAAAATAAATATATTTTTTTATTAGTTGTCTTACAGGCATCTCACTTTATAATCTTGTTTTTTTTGTTGAATGAATGCCAGTAGTCAAATGTCTTGCTGAATACCTGACTATCTTCAAACTGATTGTGTCATCTTCATTTTCCCCCTATAGCAATTGTTGGGAGTAATTAGGTGCACTAGAAGATTGAATGCTTTTTTCAGATAACTGTTCACATAACTGGATTTACAAGGTGATAGATGTAAATAGGTCAATTTTTCAATAGAGGAAGGGAGGAGAATTAGAATTCAGCTTTAATACCATTTAACTATTTTGTTAACTTTCATCTTTCTTTTTGTTGCTGGTCTTTTCACTCCCCAGCTTTTTCTGCTAATTGTCTGTTCTCCTCCATGTACTTCCAAAGAACAAAATAGTATATGCAGATAATAATATCAATTACCAGAAAAGAGGAGTGTAAGGAATCAACTGAATTAATTAGTCTAGTCCTCTGGAAATGGCAACCTAGGTCCTAAGAAGATCCTAAGAGGATCTGCAACATTTCACCTCACTAAACATTGCAACAACCATGAAGTTCTGATTAATAACCTTCAGCTTTATGGGAAAAAAGCAATGGTGCAGCTGTAATATGTCACAGGACAAAAAGTGAGCTACTGGAATCATTGTTGATGTCCTAGATACCTGCAACAACAAGGGATTTGCTGGGTGGATTTCCCAGATGGTCTCTAGCAGTATCTTATTCCCCACAGAACAGGGAATGAAAAAGAACAACCTTCAATAATCCTTGTCAGTCTGCTTGAGGTTTTGTCTGCCATATGTTTCCTCAAACCATCCTGCCTTATATTTTGCCTCTAATAGTGACTGCTTTTAAATACTTCAAAGAAACAAAAAAGCAGCATCTATATTCATTATTGAGGCAAATTATTTGGAAATCAAATGATATGGAAAAATGCATGGTAATGAATAAGACACCAACTCTTACAAATAGTACAAAAAACTGTTCTTGCACAAGCAGCAAATATCCTGGAAACTGTTATTTGAGAACTGTGTAAACAGTCAACATTTACTTTTCACTGGGAGTTGATGAGAGTATGAAAACATGAGCAAGTATGAAAATATGCAGCCAAAGGTAGGGATCTGTAACTGGTGTGATATATCATGAAACATTTTAATAGTGGATTAATTCCATATGCATCTGGAATTTTTTTACTAAGTTTTCCTAAACTGCTGTTTCTTGGTGCCCACAGTATTTCTATGAAATAATGCAGCTGTTGCTTGGTTGTTAAGGTACAACTGACTGTTTCTCATAGAGATGCTGCTTTGGTCACAGGCTGTCAATCTCAGTGTTCCTTCACACAGATTCAGTCTGTATTTTCTTAACTTTTCTCATCATGAGTGTGTTATGAACTGCTCCCTGGTCTGATGGATAATGATACGTGCTCTTCTCTTCATATACACACACACGCACACACACACACTCATATATGTTTGTATGTATTTATTTATTTTTATCCTTTTATTTTTCCCTTTGACTGATGAGAACAGTCATACCAGTGTTCATGACCTGAAGCTGATGGAATCATACAGATAAGCCAGGGGCATACAAGGAGCTCTGTCTCCTTTGGGTGAGGCACCTGCAATGAACAACACACACCTAACCTTTGTGTGTAGGTGCTCCTGTAGGCAACACTGGGTGATTGTCTTTCATGTGCATTTTAATTAAAATCAGGATTATATCTTTTGTGTTGTTTTTGACTCCATTTTATACTTATTTAGAGGTCATGAAGTAATGTGATTCCTCCTCTTCTGTTTCCCATGGCATTTGGGAATCACCTGACTCTGTCGGGAAGATCCCTTGTGGAATGATTCAGAATTCTGCCCTGGACCTTCTGCCATAGTGCTCCTGGGCTGTGTGATCTCAGGATGGATAAAAGAATCTGCCTGAAAAACATGGAAAGGTGAGTTGATTTCCTTAGGGTTTGCCATGAATGGCCCCAGTATCACCTGTCCTCAGCCCTCCACATTATGCTATGAGCGCTGTATCAGCTCTCAGAAAGACAACATTGATAGTCTTTGGGCCTTTTGTACTGAATCAGTGCTATATAAGTTTTCTTTGGAGCCCCTCATAATGTATTTATCTTTGTCTCACTTTCTACAGTGAGTCACATGCTCTTAAATTATCTTTTGCAGATGGAACGCCGTGGGACTGGACCTGTGTCAAAAAATGTATTAAATGACTGAAATAAAAGTTTTTAAAATTCCCATTTCCCCCAGTGTGATCTTTAGAGGGAACAGCTGTATTTAGTGGGAAAGAAATTATGAGTGTGGGGCATGTGTGCCACCTCCTACCTTCTTGGCTCAGCCAGGAGATGGACGGATGGAGGAACAAAATACAGGCATCTATTGGAATATGCCTGTTGTGTCAGTTGTGCCTTAAAAATTACTGTCTCACAGGGTTGATGAATGATGGTTCATTAGATGCTTCTTTTAATCCACCTCTATACATAATAATGCACATAAGTGTCCTCCCTACCTTCATGAAACAAGTAATATATAGATTTTATAAAATATATATATATATATATTGGAAGCTTTAATGGATTTGAGTAAGTGACAAAACCCCGAGGAGCTGAAAAGCCTGCAATACAAAGAGTACCATGTTAGAGATAAAGCAGTGGCAGCATCACAGATCTCTATAGTTCTTACCAATCAATAGATTGTCTTTTATTTTAGAAGACAAAGTTATTAAAAGACTCAGGAGATTAAGCTTTTGTTTTGTTTTGTTAGGTTGGAATTGAGAAAAAATATTTTTGAAATGATTGTAACATGAAAACAGTTAAATATTACATAAAGATTTCTATATAAGGTAGTTGTTCTTTTCATGTTTATACTAATTAACCTGAAAGTTATTTGGCATGATTGTTATTTAGGAAAATGTTGACAACTGTTCTCTCCTGTTCAAAAGTTCCCAGGTGATGTTCTACAATGCAGGCATTCTCTTCTGAGCTTAACATCAGTGAATCTGTAGAAGTGTCTTGAATGCTTAAAGAGCCAAAAAGGCTTTTAGCCTCTTGGACTGCCAGTTTCCTGGCATAAGCTTTTGAAAAACCTGGCCTAGATGTCTATATTTCATAGTCTTTAGTACTTAGCCCTGCATACATCTGGTTTGGGGTATAAAACCCAAGACAGGTTATTTATTTTTACAGTACTCTCTGTGCTGATTCAAGGTGATTCTTTTTAGTGTAAGAGGTAAGTAGTCTTAAGACTCTCTAAACTCTTTTGAGATCACTTTTAATCTTCCTTATTTCTCTTTTTTTTTTTTTTTTTTTTGGTAGGAATTTGGCAGGGAATACTCTGTTTTGCTTTTACTGTTTCTTCATTTTATGTTAAGATTGGTTGGGTTTTTTTCATATTTAATGCTCACTTCATGATGATGTTTATGGTACCAATAACTTACACCTAGGGCTATATGTGGCATATAGCAAATAAAACAAAAAACAATACCAAAAACATTTAGGCTGTGTGAATCTAATGTTAGACTGTGGGACACTCAGTTTACCTACACTTAAACCATTCTGCCCACAAAAGGTAGGCAGTGTCAGTGGTGGCAGGATGTTCAAAACTTTTGCTTCACTTTTTATTATCTTTTCCTAGTTGAAAGTTTTGTCCTTTAACTGTATATGATGCTGCAGTGTTACTTTTGACATTTGGCATTTAACATATACAATTTATATAGTTAAGTTTTGGGATATATGGTTTCTAATAAGATAATCCTATGCATAATAACTTTATACAACAAGAATGAGTCATTTGTACCTTCAGCAGCACGGTGATTGCCAGAGGTTCCTATACCCTCACTCTTTGGATTTACATAGTACATTTGGGATTCTGAAAACATCAATAAGAATAAATCAGCTTAACGTTGGATTGGTCCCTTGAGGCAAGCATATTCCATCAGTCTGTATTGATTAGTAAATACAGGCATGACATAATTCATTGACTTTCTCAAAGCCAAACAGTCTTTAGGAAAGCTGGAGAAGTCATTTATTTCCTGCATGCTATACCTGAATGTTGATTACAGTACTAATCCTTAGCTCTAGACTTTACTGTTCAAACAGGGTAAAGAGTCAGAGTCAACTTGAACTGAATAATCATCAGAAAGTTTCACCGCTTTTAGTAGCATAGCTAAAATTCAAAGAAGTTTTTTTTAAAAAAATTTTGGCTTAATTTGTGCTTTGCTGGGACCAGTTTCACTGATTGTCTTAATAAATCTCTCCATCCCAGGGTAGAAAACATATCGATGTGTACACAGGAGATCCCATGGACTATGTTGTTAATATTTACATGGATAATCCTTAGTTACCTTAAAGTTAGATGCTTTCCTTACATTTAGTCATATAGCTTCTCTGTATAGTGTATTTAGGTACTACAGAAGTTAGCAGCTGTGGCAGTTCAGCCTGGTTTTAGGTAGCCAGGTGGAGTTCAGTTGCAAAGAGTTGGGCGTTTTGTACCTTCAGAGGAACCCCAGGGTAATCTGTGCCCAGCATACACCTTGCTGGAAGGATGTGTCTCTCACACTGGCTTTGGGTCATATTTGTCAGCACTCTACAGTGCTCTTATTCCATCCTAAAAGAGCAGTGGGCTCAGTTGCCTTTCACCTCATCATCTGATTCCCTTTCAGAATGTCCTGCACATCCCTATAGTCTCTTCTCAAGACTATTTTCTTCTTGTCAGTTGTGTAATTTTAGAGTACTTCGGTACAAACTGCATATAATTCCAATTTACTTTGATACTTCAGTCTTTTTCTTTATATTCTTCTTTATATTCCTCAGGATAGGACACCAACATTTTTAGAGATGCTTAGAGGAGCATCTTTAAATGCATCTCAGAATGTGGGCCTGGCCTTGAGGAGTTGGAATGAATACAAATAGTTGTTAATTTGCTAATTCAATCATTAATTGAACTAAGTAATGACTATGGAGCCAAAACTAAGACCTTCAGGATGATGAGACTATAGAAGTGTCAGAATAATTGTCTGAAGCTATATAGCAGTGTGATTTCTTCTGCTTAATTCAGAAAATCAAAATTAAAATAGTCAAATCACTGAAGCATCAGACTTTTAAGTCTAGGTTTTCACTTTGTGTACAAAATAATTGTGTGTGTTTGCATCCATTTATCTGTATCAAGAGAGTTTTTCACCTAAAGTATTACTTCTTACCACAGAATTCCTGTTTCACAGTGCTGGTAAAAATAGCTTCCATGGCTGAGTGTTCTCCCAGTTGCTAAATTTATGTCCTGCTTAATAGGTCTATGCACCTTCCATGTGTTTCTGGCAAGTGGTTTTGACAGTGTGTCCTTACACACATCTTTAAATTACAGATTCTTTTTCCATCAGCCCATTTTATAAAACTTACATGCTTCAGCCACCAAAGCCACATAACAAATGTTGGCACCAACAGCTCTCACAGTAGCTGACACACACCACTTACTGGTGCTACAGCAGCTGGGCACAGTTCACTAGTTTTTGGGCAAGTGGTGACTGAAACATGTAACATAGCAAATTTTAAAAAATATTTTAAAATTGAGAGGTTTTTTTACTTTAATTAGCAAGGAATATACAGAGCTGAGGACAAAAATGAACATCTGCTAGTGATCCATGTCTTGCAGGGCTCCTCAAAGTCCTTCTTCTGCAGGTCAAGGGCTGGGTGTGGAATAGCCTCCCTTTCCTTCCTTTGAAATAGCTTTGTCATCAGGACATGACATTTCCATTGCCATGAAGTTGTTTTGGACCCTCACTTCATTTACCCGTTCATCTGAATTGGCATAAATTATTCTTTATATTATTACCTCCTGTCTCCTGGGTTGTTGGGAACTCTTCTGTCAGCCTTACAAGTTAATCCAAGTCAACTGTATTGTAATCTGCTATATAGTTATTGAGAGAATTCTGCTCAAAAAGTTTATCAATCTGTATGGTGATCTTCTTTTCATACAGAATTATTGCAACAGATGATCTCATGACTTTCAATATCTCTTCTTATGCCAGAAGCAGAATTTTTCTCTGCTACAATGTAAGGCAGAAGCCAATATATGAGTCAGAGAAACTTCCCATTCAAGGCCCAGTTCACAGCCTGAGTTTTATGTCACCACTGACTTAGCTCGGTGACCTTTTCTTCTCAGTGTTCACTTCTACAAAAAAAGGCTCAGAAAGACAATTTGTTGATGAGAACAAGTGGTGAGATTGACAAGAACAGAAGACATTCCCTATCTGATCTTTGGAGCACATTGTTCAGGGCATTGCTTTAGCTCTGATAAAGTATCAAAAGGGGGAAAAAATCTGAAATTTGGAGAAACCAGTATAATGTTTTGGAGACATAAATTTAACAAATAGCATGCAAAGTGGAATCAGTAGTATTTTCACAGAGCAGATTTGCTGTAGTTTGTTTTTTTTTTAAACCAGGACTAGCCCACATGCAATAATGTTTTTATAGGGTACTTTTGAAGAAGCTACTCCAACAAGAGTTTTTCTAAGCAGAGAATAAGGGAGGAAATGATCCTCTGGGTAGCATTCCAAAAGCAAGACTGGCAGCAGAGTGCTGAAGAGAACTATTTCTCCAAATGACATGTCAGTACTTAGAGTAGATTTGATCATCAGCTTTGTTGGAGAGCAGAAAGGGCAAGGCTGCTCTATAAGGGAATGCATTAAGGGAGCTGAGGGTGGCCACGACCCAAGAGCAGTGCCCCCTCTGATGCTGACATAGCCCCACAGCAGCCCACAACCTGCAGGGCAGGGTGTTGGCAGTAGCATCTCCCACTGGCAGCCCAGTGAGCAGCAGACAAGCAGGAGGGGGTGAGCAGGTCCCAGCTCAGTGCAGGCAGCAACTCAGAAGCAGCCTGGGGTAACACTGGCCCCTGCTTGCCCCTGGCATAGCCCACTTGGGACAGCACTGGCCCACACATGACCATGGTAACTTTGGTGAGGCTCCTGGACTGGGGCACAGATGTGGAGATCACAGGGGAGGTGGCCAGAAAAATAAAGCCCGATGATGCACTCAGGGTCCTGATGGGAGTGTGGGTTAATGACAGAAAATGTAAGAGGGTTTAAGTGTCAGTGGTAAAAAAATGAAATGTTGGCTTCAGAGCCCATTCCTATGTCACCCAGGGGGACTTGTATCAACTCTGCAAGGGCAGTGTTCCATGGGCTGTGCCCAGGCTGCAGGCAGCAATCTGACACAACAGAGATGTTTACTTCTGTCTTTGGTAGGAATGCAGAATCCAAGATATGGGGAAGCAAAAGGACACCATTTCATTTCAAAAATTAATAGGTCTCACTAATCCTACCCTAAAGCCTTTCATCCTTCCAGAAAAAAAACCAAACCAAAACAAACAAACCAACACATGTTCTTACCTTAAATTAGTTAATTGAGGGCAGTGCAGTGTTCAGTGATCAGTGATCAGATCAAGTGAAGCACTAACCAAGGTAAATAATTATTGTGCACAAAGTTAAGGTATAAAGAGCATCTCCATAGCTCCAGTTATTTAAAGCCCGTGAAACATGAGGTCTGCAAAACACAAAGCAGCAAAGTTTCATCCCAGAATTCTCCTGTCAGCTGCAAATCTTCAGAGATGTGCCAAACCATGGATTTGCTTGTGGTCACTGGGACTGACTAGTGTTGATTTTTTTCTTAGGAATCAAATATTCATTAAAAAAATAAGAAAAAAACCCCCAACACTGTAGAAACATTACTCAAGAAGTGTCAGATTGGGAGATGATTTATTTGCACACAAAGAATAGACAAAAAGAGAAGCTAAATAGGCTTCAGGTTTAATTCAAGGCCTTTTATAAACAGCTACTGAAATACTGATCTTGGGAACAGTGAGTGGAGGCCACAAAAACAGCCAAGGGATTTAGTGTTTCCTCTTGGAAAAGAGTTTTCCAACACTTCAACACCTTTCATAGTCTATGTGCAATTACACTCTATTTGCTTCTTAATTTTAACAAGATGATAAATAAAGATTCTTTGCTTGTTTAAGATACTAGCATATTAGAAAATGTTTTGGAAGGGTGGTAGGGGAAATCCTTGTTGTTAGTGTTCAGTGAGAAGCCTTTGGCAAGAGCAGGGAGGGATCAAACCAGAAGTTTCTCTGGGTGAGAGATCTGCCAGGCTCCAGTGATATTATTGATGGGGAGCCACCTCCCTCTTGGCAAATCATGATGAAGAGGAGGGCTGAGGGAAAAACAGTTTCCTTCATCCTCCCTCTGGAGTTTGTTCAAGGGATGGCTTGTAGGGAATGCTTTTGCAAATCAGTAAATCCAAGGTAGTAAAAAGGGAGTAATCTGGCAAATAAGGTTGTAAGATCTGCAGTTCTCTCACACTGATAACACTACTAAGGACTATTAGTTTGTGTATTCCCAACTTTTGAAAGGCTGAATGGTAAAAAAAGGTAGATTTTTTTGCTTTTTGATCTTATGAACTCAGGGTTTTGTAGTTTGAAAGAAAGCTAATGTTGTTCCCAAACTCATGTGGAATTTTGATAAAGCATATAATGCAGAATTTATTAGCAATTAAAAACTACTGGATGGCCCATTTGTCACACATGATGTCATAAGAGCAGGGCCTCGGAAGGCAGTGCATTCATTGAAAAGAACGTGGCCATGTGCAGACATATTGCTTCATACCTCAGCTAACCTTTCATAGGTTTGGTAAATAAAAGCAGCTATTTGGAAAGTTGAATCTTTTTAAAACTATCACCTTATCAAAGTATTTTCATTAAAGTTATTTCATGCCTTCAATGGATTTTTTTATAACTATCACTTTATTTTTCATGCCTTCAGTCAAGGTGCGAGATTAAATGATATTAAATAAATAAATAAATCCCAGCTTTATTCAGTATTGTGAGCTACATAATAATGGAACAGAACATATTCATACTCATACATATATACAGAATAATAAAGTGCTCAAAGCACTATGAAAGTGGCTAATAAATGCGGGATTCTTCTCTGTATGGATACCTCCCACACACCACTTTGAAATTCGTTCTACCTAGAGCAAGAATTTGCAAGGTACATGTTAGATATTTTCAAAGTATGGCTTTCCATAAAAATACATTTAGATGCAAAGTGTTATTTAGAGATTTTATGCCAGTCTTCTCATTTTACGTCCTAGGTAAAAATATGCTTATTAAAATATGTTTACAAAGAAAGCTTTATCTAGAAAAAATATGTTTGCTATGCAGGTTATGTATAAGGGTGAAAATATGGGTTTTTTTTGTGGTGCTGATCATTGTCTTGATTTTGTACTCTATGGAAGTGGTTTATGCTCTGTCAATTTGTCTGTAGCTTTGAAACTATTGACCATTTCTAATCTAATTTGATAAGGTAGGAATCTTAACAATGTTGAATGCTGCATGCTCTGTGAAAATCTGCATTTGACACAAGTAGAAAGACCAAAGTTCCTGCCTTCATGAGGACATTTCATCCCTAGAGGGAGAAGCTGTTGGGGCAATAAGGACTCTCCCAGCCTTCAGTAAGACACGAACTCTTGCCCTTTGAGAAGTAGGAGAGATGTGGAGTGAAATGGAGAATGCATGACAATGAGAACAGGTAGTTTAGCAAGTTGGAATGGAAAGCAAAATATGCAAAATAATATTACAGATGTTGGCTTACAGACAAATAAATATTGGTGGTTTATAAATTTTGGCATTGCAAAGCTTGATGATGTATATACCTTTAAAAATTGAACTGGTACATATGTGGTTCAGAACAAATTCTCTCTGGGGACCATTTTCTGAGCCATTAAGTTTTAATTTTAGTTTTAGAAAATCTACCTGTAGTCCCTTAGCTACAAAAATAAACTGTAGTCTTTTCAAAGTCATTCTGGTGAGGTGAATGAGAGGAATCTTATATTTAGAGACTCATGGCTTCTAATGTCCAGAGCCTATCTAGATAACTAACTGAGATGCTTTTTAACTGCACTTTAGGGGATCTTAAAAACTCCTGCATGCAAAAATCAGTATGACAAGATGAACAGGAGAGTTTTGTTTTGTGCAGCTATCTTTAAATCCACAGAATTTAGATTGCACCCTAACCCTTAACACACACACTGTTGACATAATGATAAGAAACCAGAAAAGATCTTAGGATAAAAACTTGTGATGTTTTCTTGGTACATAGATCACAGTGAAAATTCTGGCAACAAAACCATCTTCAGGTATGTGGGTGCTTTTGTGACCCCACATGACTTTCTGCTCCATGCAATCAGCTTGGAGCTGTCCCTGATGCAGCTCACCAGGCAGAAAGCACGTTTCATGCAGGGAAGTTCAGAGAGCTGCAGAGATGCCAGTTGCTGATGCTGGATACATGCAGCAGGCCTGGCACATTAAGAGTAGGACTGCACAGACACTGAATGTGCAGAAGAGATCATTCTACTTACAGTCATTAAATCTGGTTACTCACTAGGAGAGGGGAACTTTATAAAATTAGCCTTGCCTTTCAGTTTTTAAAATTAATTCCTGCTTACTGGTTTTCTGATCTGTGGCCTGGTCACACAACAGAGCAGAGGCAATGACACCTCCAGTCACAATGGCAAGGGACGTTCACAGAAAATGTCTGTGTATCTTGTATTTGGGTTTAGTAAAATGCAACAGATGAGAGTTATGTTGCCCATTCCTATCCCCAGAGGATCTCATCCTGTAGATCACAGCACTGTCTTCAACTGGGGTAGAGCTCTGTGAAGGGGAAAAGGGGTGAGCACTACACCATGAGGGGGGCACTTTCTCAAAACAGACATATGGGCAACTTGTTTTCATTTATAAACATATCTTCTATTTTGTTTTCCTCTTTATTTTTTTTTTTTTCTGTGGAAGCTAAACATAAAGTGATAGTCATATCATGTAAAAAGCAAACAGAAGCTGACAGAAACTTTTAAAGCTTTAGGCCAGTTCAGATCTGGACCCAAAGTTTTCATCTAGTTTTCATCATGTGATAAGCTGACATACCATGGGATCAAATCCCTTTTTCCTGAATCTGGGGAGTGGGGACGATAAAACCATTTGTGTTGGAGCAAGATGCAAAGCAACCTTTGTAGCCGTTCACTGCTCCACAGTCAGAAATTGAGTTGTGATACCAATATGCGAAGATGTGCTGCCTGCTCTGATTTATTCAATTTTTTTTTTTTCTGGTGTACTTCTAACTGAGTTTCCTCTCAGAACTCTTCCTGTACAACAATGTGGATTTAATGTGTTTTTTGGAGGAAGTGGAGTTTTGCAAAATAGGATTTTCTACTCTGCTGGGGGAATTCTCCGTTGCTGGATGGTGATAAGAGCTGAGACTTGTCCACTGATTTAGTAAGCTAAAGTGAATACATATAACATAATGGTCCCTAGAATTCACAACTCAAAATATATCTCTTAATAGAAGCTAAAAATATCATTTGTTGTAAATGAGTTTGAGCTTTTACAGACCAGGTCTATTAGATCATCTTGGAAACTTCTGTGCTGCTGGGTGGCTGCATGTTTCCCTCTGAATGAGCTCTGAGTAACAATGTGACAGAAACATTTTGCAGTAAATAAAATTATGCAGCTACAAGACATCAGAGTACTAGAGCACTGAGTCAAGTTAGGAACTGTAATTTCTTTTCCAAATAGCAGCTCTTCTGGGAGCTTACATTATGCTATGCTATCCTGGGGTAGCAGGACCTTTCTCTTCTCATAAATCTGAGAGTGTAACAGCCTGCATATAAAATCCAAAGGCTCATGTATAACCAGGTCACCCAAAAGTTCTATCTCAAATTGTTATCAACTATTTACTACTGTTTTTACAAATTATAAAGTGTTGTACTATCCTGAGAAGGTAAATTCACGGATTACAAAGAGAGTTTCTGGTTTCTTCAGGATGGTACCATGAAAACTATGGTTCTGTATCATAAGAGATACTTAATAATATTGGTAAGGATTTAGGAGGATACTGTGATCTCTCTGATTCTTCTGGAGAATAACATTTACTCTTCAACACAACTGTGTTGTTGCTTGCTAGAATTGGTTCCCTGAATAATTTGATCAGGAATTGCCTTTTCAGTCAGGAGTCATGTTTAATGCTTTTTGTAATATTGCCCTCCATACCTGCCCCCAAAATGTCAGAATGTGTCTTTAGCAGGACCACAGCCAGCATAGTTTTAGGACTGAAAAGTTCTGTTGCTTCTGTTTCTTACTGCTCTTTTTGTATGAATCCTAAGGATGCACTGGTCTGGAGGATTGATGGCTGGAGATGCCTTTATCAGAAATTCTCCTGCAATATTCTTATGGTTGTTGTCATGTGCTAATGTCAAGCAATACATCCAGCTTACTCATATGATAAATATTGTATTTCTCCTTGCTTAAATGAGGAGGGTCAAACTACATGCATTTCTTACAATTTAGTCTAAAGATTTATTTGTGGTAGATAAGTAGGGAACTAATCAGTAATTTATTCCTTCAGCTTCAGCCACAGACATCTCAGCTGCTCTCCCCTGTCACTCAAACTATTGCAAACTGGGGACAGGCCCCCACCAGTTCAGGAGCCCTGTCTTCATCTGTCTCCTCTTGGTTGGTCTCAAATTCTAAATCACCCCACCTGGCCATTAAACAATAATTAAGGCAATTAGCCTTTGCCTCCCAGGGCTAGTTGCTAACACAATCCAGCTGATTTACTGCCAGGCAGATTTTATAAAGATCAGCAAATTAAAAAAAAAAAAAAAAGTTGTTTTTATAAAGCAGGTAGAAGCAAAAGGCAGAAAGGAAGAGCAAGATAGTTCTTCATTCTTTAGTGTGTGTTATACTTCTCTGTAAGTAATACCCTCTTCTGTTGTGTAGGCAACAAGTTTGTGTTGTGCCCCTGTTGCATTCCTAGCTTTCCCCTAAAGGAATCAATCTTTAATATGTCATCTTATTACTGGGATAATTGTAAATGTCTGTTCAGTACTGAAATGATTAATTTGGGATATGTGCAAGTCACTAATTAATTTACTTTGTTTTGTTTTTGTTTTTGTTTTTTTTTTGTTTGTTTTTTTTGTTTTGTTTTGTTTTTGTTTTTTTTTTGTGTGAGTCTGTCTCTCAAAATGCTACCATTGCTGACTTTTTTTCTTCTACTCTGCATTTTTGAAGATGTGATTGATCAGACTCTCATGATAAGAAGTAACAACAGTGATAGAGGAGTGACAGGACTGTCTCCTCTCAGCTATTTTGGCATATACCTCTAGTGCCTGAGTAATGCAAACTGAAGTAGGGAGAACTTAAATTTGTCTTAAACAATGCAGAAAGGGGAGGTGGGATTCTCTTATCCGCTGTTTCCACCAATTGATTTTTAATCTCCTTCTCAAACATTTGCATTTCTGCTGTGCTCAGACTGGAAAGGAGAAAGGTGGGAGAACCTCTGAATTGCCATTGTGTATGAACAAAGGAGGAAAAGAAAATCAGCACAGGGAAATTCAGAAAGAGCACACAAGAAAGGTCCATTGTTAAATCATTTTCTTCTCTCGCCCTGATGATCATTTTTAGTTCCTCGTTATTTTCTACATTTGTTCCGTGTACTGGGTTCTCACTTGTATGAGTTAGGGGAAAAAAAAATACAACTCCTCCTTGCTTGTTAGAAATATAGGTCCCCAGCTGTGTATGTAACTGTGACTTTAAGAAGTCCAGCTGCTGTTTAGCCTTGGGCAGACTTTATAGGGAGCTGCTGAGTTCCCAGACTCATAGATTCATAGATATTAGGGGTCGGAAGGGATCTAGAAGATAATCTAGTCTAACCCCCCTGCCTGAGCAGGATCACCTAGACCAAGTCACCCAAATAACACTTGCCAAAGTCCTTCTTGCAGGGAATGGGACAGAGGCATCCTTCATATTGATTGCTTGCTTTCTTTTTGAATAGTGAAATCAAGTGCTTCTCTCCTTTGTTTCTCTTCTTGCAACACCCAGACTCTGCAGTGCTGCTCTCTCTGTTATTATCCCTACATCTGTCACTGCTGTTTCTCTGTGGAAGTTTCTTTTGAAACTTCTTATAACCTGGAAGCCTCTTGCATTGCTTCCATCTCCAGCCTTCCTGGGATGCACAGAGATGGGGGAGAAGGGTGAAAGTAAGTGTAAGCAAAATAAAAACCAAACATCTCCTGGCTTCCTGATAAAAGTTGAACTCTTTTGCTTCTGAATGTGTTTGGTCCTTAGGAACATTGCTCTGCAGATAAAAAAAAGCTTGTGTATACCTGAGCTGCTATCGAGGAGTGTAATACTCCCAAAGTAGAGTGAGAGGAAGAAAAAGGTGGTGGAGTAAAGGGACAGGTACAAAATCTTTAGGTTCTCTGTGGATGTAGTTGTCTTACAAAGGTCTCCACCTGTAGCTGACAGTTGTAGTTTCAAGAGATACTGTTCACAAATAAGCACGTAATTTCCCAGTAAAGATTCATGCTTCGGGAGCTGAGTCAATAGCCTTATGGTTTGTGTTTGCAATTGAAGAAGAACAGGTTATTGAACACCTTTTGGTGTCACAACTTTAATTTATGCCAAGAGGGACCAGAGAGAAATTTAAGGAGGAAGATGTGAAGGCAATAGTATGAGAGTCAAGAGAACAATGCAAGAGGAGAATGAAGCAATAAAAACTAAAGACAATGAGTTCAGAAAGAAAGAAAAGGAAAGATTTTAAGAGACAGTAGCTTGGAAAAAAACCCCCAATGTTCTAAACTGATCCAAAGCGTATAAACAGAAGGAAAAACCAAGGAGGAGTTCATTGCAGATGTTTGCCAAGAGGCCAAGACTAAACCAGTGAATTGCATGTGGTTTGTGTTCCTCTCTGCTGAAGTGAGGAAGGGGATTCTGCTTCAGTTTCCAGCAGCAATATGTTCAAGATTAAAATCGAGCATCTGATGATGCCATGTTGACAACAAACTGCTCTTCTGTTTTCCTGGTTTGAGTGAGCACAGAACAATTCTGTTCAGTGATTTTACTTTTCAGCTGAGTTCTAACTTCCTGCACTATCTGAAGTTAGCAGTGTGTTTTCCCAGGCAGGGACTGCTCCCAGCAGTGAGAACACCCCATGAGCAGAGTCAGTACCAAGGGAGTGGAGTGCAGACCAAGGCCACTGCTGGGGCTTCTGTACCACAATGAGAGGTGCAGAAAATAAAGACTGTGCCTGCAGGGAAGAGTGGCCAGGGCAGGTGATCCCAAACTGACCAGTGAGAGATTCCAGCCCACTTACAGCATATTCTGTATAAAGCTGAGGGGTCAGAAGGGTCTCACCTTCTTGGCTCATCTCAGTTCTTCTGGGTGCTGCTTCTTGTTCTTCCCTGGCTGGCATCTATGAAGGACTCTGCTTTGGTCCTGATCTGTGTCCTTACAAAACTGTAACATCTTTATTTGGATCTTCTGGTTTGATTGAGGTTGTTATATGGGAATTTTTATTTAATCCTCTATTCACTGTTTTTAATCACTCTATCCTTGCCATTTCCTGAAATCCAGAAGTTTGTGATGGAGTTTTCCTATGTGGCTGCCTCTGTTTTTTTTTTTTTTTTCAAATTCACAGAAACTCTGTCAGATCCTTTCAAAGCTTCAGAATGGCAGTGTTCGATGTCAGAAATAATTTGGACTTTTATTTGCATTTGTCACCATTTAGCTTTGGCTTTTCAACTCCCACAAAGAAGGGGGGTTTGTTTGTCTGTTTTTTTCCAAAAATACAGCAGCTGCATTTTGTAATATAACCAGTTATTGGGGGTTTTATAACTAGGGGTTTTTAGTACTTGGTTAAAAATGCCTGTCTTCCTACATCAGTGACAGGAGTTCTAGAATCATTAATAGAACAACTTTTTAAAAGAAAAAGATGTGAAAAGTAGGCAAGTCTCTGCTTTGTTAAATCAGCTCTGCCTTAGTGTTTTGGACACTGGTGGACTAGAGAGGTGTGAACACACTTATTCTGATCCTCCAAGAATTTTCCCCTTCCAGAATGGCTAGGGAAAGGTGCAAGAGCCTTCCTTCAAGGTACTGATTTGGGTAATACAAGGCTGGATGTGGATGTATTAAAAATAAGCTCATTAAATTCTCACCTCTAATCAGACTTCATTCTTCTACTTGATTGAGAACTCTCAGTTGCCTCTCTATTTTTACTCTCTACTTAATATTTAGGATTATTTCTATTAGGGCAAAGTGATATATATAAATAATATTGGTCAAATCCAGTGGGAATAGAATATATTTTATATATCCAGGGTAGAATATATTTTAATGAAAAGGAGAAATTAAACTGTAGGAATGTCTGTCTTTCAATTATTTATTTCAATTGTCCAAACTTCATCTATCCAGATAAATCCTGCTGGATGTGTCTGGGTAATTTACAGTTTACAGTACTTATTGTTAATAAATGTGCTCCTGGTGAAAAGAAAGCAAACATAATATGACACAGACTACCTAATTACAGAGAAAGAATGAGTAGGTACTCTTAGGAACAGTCACTGTTCTCTCAGTGACTACTGTAAAAACAATGACTCTGCTGAAAGGGCAATGTCAAAGATAATTCAGGAAAAAACCTTTCTATTTCTTAGTTCCTATTGTAAATAAGTGCACAGTTTTCTTTCCAGAGCTCTCAGAGCTCTGGAAATAGAGCAAACCGAAAGGATGTTTTAATCTTTCCATGTAATATAAGTTTTGTATAAAAATGTCTTGTCCATGACACTTATTAGATAACACTTTTAAGAGTCAAACCTTTGAAACTCTAGCTTTCAGCTCTCCATTCTTCCAGTAAAAATGCTGTTGCCCTCACGCTCCAAATAGCAGAATTATACACGACGCCTTCCCGTTATCATGGGTGAAATTTTATAATGGAGCTGGAAAGGCCAATTGTGGTGTAACAAGGGGAGCAAACTGGTCATAGTCAGATGCAAAGATATGGGTAAGATGAGAAAATGTGTGACAAGTCTTTAAAAAATGAGGTTAATTGGATCTTGAAATAAATGGTGAGATGTTGGAATTGTATTTGAGACTTCACAGTCTTTCTGTAATGAGAAAAAAATGATGGGCAGTAAAGTTCCACACACATGGCAGTATGAAGGTTTAATGGGGCCATGTAAAAAGGATAATAGCAGCAAAGTGTGGAAGAGAAAAAGGCATAGGATTTAAGAGAGATTGTGGAAAAAAATGGCTTATTAATAAAAAGTAATAGAAGACTGGACTTCTATCTGTAAAAAATGAAAGAGGATTGCTTAGGATAATAGCTTGCCAGTTATGTCTCCTGCTTTAGTCTTTGAGGAGAAAAAGAGGAAAGTTTGAATTGATAGTTTTATCTTTTTTAATACAAAAACGGCATGTATATGCCTAATGTGTGTTTCTAATGTGTTATTTATATTACATATGTTAAAGATTTAATGTAAAAAAACCAAAACCAAACAACAAAGTTCTATCTCCTGTAGGTAAGTTCTGTGCAAAATAGAAAACTCATAGTTTACACAGGAAATAAAGTGGGACTCTATAAAAATAAGTTTTGGTCCAGTAATGAACAGCCTTTTTTGTACACTCACTGAGATATCCAAGAGTCTCTCCTTGTCAGTTGCTGGCAGAAGCCTCCTGTAATTAGTTCATGTGGCATCGCTTCCATTCCAAACCATGTCTGATGATCGTCCACCAGTGTCTGAGCCTACTGGACTCTGTGGCACTGTGGTACAATTTATATTTATTAATATTCTGATTTACTTCTCTTTGTTTGTCACAAAATAACACCATGACTTCTGTTGGTAGCTGTGGCAGTTCTGCATTACTGTCTTTTACATGTATAGGGTATTATTTTGTCTTGCAAATAGAATAATAACAAGCTCCTAGAAACACATTGTTAAGCAAGAACCTTTAATTTTTCAGAAACACATTGTTAAGCAAGAACCTTTAATTTTTCTAAAGCATAAGTGTATAATAATCATTGCAAGGAAGAGGTTGAAGTAGTTAACTCAGTACCTGCAGAAAAGGGCAAGGACAAAGTGGCTAGAATATATCTATCAATATCTCAGTGTTTTTTAAGACAACTTTATAATCATCTAAATGTTTGGGGAGACAATACTGTTAGCTTTAGCCATGGCCTCCTTTGTTCTGCTTGAATAATTTCTCATTTTACATTGCTGTCATTTTATTTTCCAACCAACATTTGTTGAGCACTAAGGTTTCACCTGTGAAGCATCTTGTCTGCTAATGGTTCTACTATATGATTGCTTTAATCTTGCATTGCTGTCAAGAGATGTGTGTGCTTCCTCTATCCTTTCCATGCTCATACTCTTCTATCAGCACAAAGGTTTATGCTTTTGTGTGGTGAACTGGAGCCAAGAACTGATCCTGGTCTTAAACAGATTGGCAAAAGCTAAAAAAAACCCAAACAATCAAACCAACCCAAACCAATTTAATTAGGGTCACTTCTCCAGTCTAGTTCACTGTGGGACCATAACAATCTGTGTGTCAAGGGGTATACGGGATCTAAGTGAGCGGATTCCTGCCTGACAAAGGTGGGAGAAGCCTTTGAAAGGACAGTGCAAGACCTAAAATTGGGGAATGTGTACTAAGAAAACATTGTCCTCTGCTGTCCTACTTCAGGTTTATTTATCATTGTGGCTGCTTAACAGAGTACAAAAAGGAAATGCTTATCCACTTTGTGCAACACAAGTGAAACAGCCTGTTCCTTCTCTGGTTCAATATAAATCTGTGTAGAAGAATAAAAAGGTAGAAATGTTAAATTTAAGCGAGGTTTTGTAACCTCTTCCCTTAGTCTGGCAATGTAACAGCTACAAGGAAAAAAAAAAAGAGAACCATTTTTTCCTGGTGTTATACACATTCTTAAGATCCACAATGAATAAATATGGATTTCTGCCATGCAACTGTCTCAGAGTATGTTATACTCTATGGTTCATTTAAGATGCTAAAGCTTTTCTTGCAGTAAATATTCTGGAGAAGACATTGGACAAGGCTTTCCATGCTATGCTTTATTTAAAAAAAAAATAAATTACTATTGCACTTTGAAAGACATGGCTAATCCATTTTGGCCTGAATTACTTTCAGTTGCAGAAGCAAATCTCGATCCTGGTGCATAATTTATTATCTTGGCATCCAGCCCAAACATATGTACATACTGAAATCAGTTTTGCATCTGTTTAACTCTATGCACATGAGTAGTCTAATTGGATTTAGTCTGATGAAACAACTCATGCAAAATGAAGTGTTTGCAGAACGAGGGTTTCAGACAGTAGGGTTCTTCCAGGCAGGAGCTTCTCCAGCTTTGTATGGTGCCTGGGACATGAAATGGTTTTTTGCTTATCTAGAAGCCCTCTGTGAGCTGTATAGCTGTAGTATGAGGTGAAACAAAGAAATAAAAAAGAACAAGCCTTGCAGTCCGGATGAAATCTGCTGCATTGCACTTAATTGTGATTACAGTAATTTAACAAATAATTAGTTGTAACTGTCTCTTTTAAAAAAAAATTCTCCTGAGATTCTCTTCAGGATCAAGGAAAATCACTATTCTTGTTCCTTCATAACAGGTGACCAGGCTGGGTTAAAGACTGTTGCTTATATGCTTATATATGCGAGATACTCTTGTAAATTGTAGCCATCATATCCTATCAGGATGGAACCATATGCTTCTGAAGCCTGATAAATCAATACATTCAACACCTCCTTCAAGGCAGTTACCTGAATGGGCAGCATTGAAGATATTGATCATCTTCCTAGAGGAAAATGTCAGTATTTCAAGAAAAGGAACAGGGTTTTTTTTGCTGGTTTCCCAAGTCTATCTTCCTATGTCATCTCACATTGGCCATCCTGAACACTGGCTGATTTCTTGTCTTGCAACTGTGTAGTCTTAAACTGATCGGTGATGCTGAGCTTGCTACCTGTTGAAGGTGATTGTAGCTAGAGGCTGACTCTTCTGTTTCTATTGATGCTTTTGCATTCTCCCTACATCTGAAGTCAGCAGGCTATAGTATGCTTTGAAACAAGAGAGGAAGATATTGCATATTACAAGATAAAAATATTATAGAATTAAATTGTGCTATGGATTACCTAAAAATTACTTTGATGGCTCTGGTGAAAATACTCTTCCCCCGTCACATAGAAGTATCAGACTTTGAACTTTAAAGTATTAATTTGTAGCAGTCTTTTTATTACTAATGTCTTTTTGTGGTCTGTAGTTTGAAATGTATGCAGAGGAAACAATTTTTTGCAAAATCTTGGCATTGCAAGTAAAAATGCAAAGTATTGACTTTTGGTAATTTAAAACTTTTTGGTCCTACAAGTGAATACACTTTAATGAGATGGTCATCTGTTTGGGTTTTTTTTTAATATTTGAATTTCTACTCCAGAGAAAGTTCTGAATGCTGACATGCAAAGAGAAAATGCTTTTACTGTATGACTCTCAGAAGAGCATTCAAAATGTTAACAAACCTACACATCTCTCATTCATTCTGTGGTTTTGCAAATGAAAATAGATCATAATCATCTCCATGTTGAATAACTCATTGCAGTTCTTGATAATATTTCATACTGATTGGATTATTATCAGTGTTTCCTACTTAAATCCTCTTTGCCTTAAAATGGGTGATTTTTAGTTCTTTAGAGTTTTGTGCAAATAAACTCTCTCTTATTTACATTAATACAAAGAAGCTTGTGTTTGCAAGACTTTTGTATGTAGTACTTAAACAAGGCTGTATGACAAAGATCTCATGTTAATTGTAATGAGCAAAGGTAATGAATTTGTAAATTAATTTACTGAATTTGCAGCTGGTCACTTTCAGTACTTTTAAAGTACTGAAATTAATATTACTGTCAATTGTTACAAGGATTATGAGCACCTTATGTTGAACAAAGGATAAAAAGTAAAAAAAAAGAATTATTTAAATTTTACAAGGCAATATTGATGAGTAGACCTTATTTCCATGGTGAATTTTTATAAACACATTCTTTTTGTCTATTTTCAGTCCCCTGCGCATAGCTATTCAAGCTATGACTCTGGCAAGAATGAGAGTGTAGGCAGAGGTGCTGAAGATCTGTCTCTGAATCGAGGAGATGAGGATGAGGATGATCATGATGAGCAGGAAGATCCTGAGAAGGTTAATGAATCAGATGGGGTGGAAGCTGAGAGACTGAAAGCTTTTAACGTAAGTCCTCTTGCAATCATTGTCTTATTTACTTCTACAATTCCTTTTACATTGTTATTTATGGGTAAGTTTGACAGTATTAAAGGCACATTAATTTAGTTTGACGGATTTATTTCAATTTTTATTTTAATGCACATTCAACTCTTGCCAACAGATGACAGGTTTACTGTGTTTTATTTAGAATTTTAAGGCAGAGTGCCATCTTTACCGGTGAGGACAACAAAGCTTTGGTCTGTATGTGTGTGTAGATGTGGATTTGTTTATGTGCATGTTCACCCATTGAATGGAAAGGGGCTGCAGATAGTTTATCAGAAGACCATTCCAGTGGTCAGCTGTTCTTTTTCCCAATGTATGTAATTATGCATGAAAACACCAGGAATTGTTCAAGCAAAAAAAAAAGTGAGAGTCAGTTCAATAAAATGATTAGCAATCACAGCTTATTGTTAATGATGAAACTTAAGTAGTGCCTGTTTTCACAGTCTGTTCTGGTTTATCTCACAAGTTCTGTATCCTATAGACTATTCTTTTCTTGTCCTTTTTTTTTTTTAATAATATTTTTTAATTTAATCAGCCCCCCAAAATAACACTTTAAAGATCTGTTTGCTTAATATCTCTGGCTTCCCATTACAAAGCTCTTCAGTGAATAGAAAAAAATGTCTTCCTATCAGTAATCAAGACAGGAAGCTAGGAAGAGAAGAGAGCCGCCCTCCAAACCCATCTCCTCTGTCTCCCTCTTGCCAACAGATGTTTGTCAGGCTGTTTGTAGATGAAAACTTGGACCGAATGGTCCCAATCTCTAAGCAGCCCAAAGAAAAGATCCAGGCTATCATTGACTCATGCAGGCGACAATTCCCTGAGTATCAAGAGCGTGCCAGAAAGCGCATACGTACTTACCTCAAGTCCTGCAGGCGGATGAAAAGAAGTGGTTTTGAGATGGTGAGTTTTGATTTAAAACCCAGCCCTAGTTTCCATCAAAACCCCATATGTAAATCCATGGCACTATTTTGTTTTCATCTTAGTGTCTTTTTTTTTTTTTTTTTTTTTTTTTGGTTTGTTTGTTTATTTTTTTTTTAATACCAGGTCAGAGGCTTCTTTTTTCCCCTCCTTCATTCTTTTTGAATTGATTCCCTTTGTTCACTGATTTTAAAATGCTTTGAGACACTAGAATTCACAAGATGAACTAGTATGGATGCATAGAAAAAAACCCAACCAAAACAAACCAAAGCAAGGCTTAAGGAGGGAAACCAAATGATGGCATGTGTAGTGTCTTAGGGGTTACAGCTAGAGATTTTTTTCTTGGAAAAGTCTTGCAGTAAGGTGTTCTTTTCTTTAAAATGCCTAACTGGATTTCTGTGAGCTCTTTAAAAGCCAGATCCTGATGGAGAAATGCTGTGCCCAACAAAATACCCAGTGTAGTAACATCACACTGGCAATGGTTTTGGCTTTTGGTTTTTCTTGTACATTTTAGCCTATTACTTTTCAGTAAATACTAATTCAAAATCTCTCAGTTGATATATAGGTGTGGAAAACACATTAAATGGTTTTAAAACCCAGACATCAAACTTAACTTTTGATCATCCCAATAGTTTAGTAATTATAATTGAACCAACACTGATGAAAATTATGATGATAACAACTGTAAATGTTTTCAGACATAAGTAATTTAATATTACTGAGCAGCACAAGAATAAGTAAACACTAAATCTTCTCCCCAGTGGGCAGCTTCATTATCTCTAAGAAACATTTGGATTTCCAAAACCCAGTAAAGTCAGGAGAAACTAGGTAACTACCCTCCTAATGTTTGATGTGTCTTAATTATTTCTCTGCCCTTTAGGTGACAATAAAATCACCTCACCATTACAAATAGATATCATTTAGTGATTAAGCATATCATTTTTATTTTTTTTTATGAATCATCTGCAAACCCATTGATTACATTAAAAAAATACTGGAGATGATTGAATTTTACTGTTTCTCTTTTTCTCTCTTTCTCTTTCCTTCAGTCTTTGCAGAATACTTATGATTTCCATATGTTGTTTAAGATGTTAACTAACAGTTTTAAGTAACACCACTATTCAATAACATAAAAAGCAAAGAAAGAAACTAAACTTTTGTGTGTGCTTGTGATTCTAATCAACTACATGGCTTTATTATTTGAGACACTGGGATAACATTTCTGAATAACTGAAATGCAGATGAAGAGAGACAGGTAGGGTAAAGGACATCTGTACAGATAAAAGTGCCAAAGATTGACTGGTGGTGTACATGTCAGGTTGTATAGCCTTTCAAAATAAAAGAAGGAAAACCATAAAATAAATACTTTATATGATACACTAAGTAGCTTCAAATTGCATTTACTCACTCTGGCTGAAAATAATTCAGCAACATGACGTTCAGCTTTCATGATGCCAAATATTTTTCTTTTGCTGTCCTTTCCCTTGAAAATAACTTACAAAATTAGCTGATGCTGCAAGTCTCCTCACTGTTCCAATTTATGGTCTCATTACTGTCATTATTCACTCTGATGAACAGTTATGTAAACTGGATCACTTTTTTGTCTTCTGAAAGACTTGTGCAACTGTTTTGCAATATGAATAAGGAGCTTACAGTCTGACCCATAAGAGCTGTGTTGGCTTGACTTCAGTGCACATTTGTAAATGTTGCTTTCATATGAATAAATGTTGCAGGATCAAATTTTTATTCCTGGGAGGGTAAAAGAAACAGACGATACCAGGAACGTGATCCAAACAGACAATCTATCTAGTTTAGAAATATTCCCTATTTTTATAATGTTCCATGACAGTTTGTGATGGACTTTCTTTCTTTCTTAAACAACAAATTACCCTCTAAAATATTGACTTTTCTGCCCATGAATGAAAGTGACAAGCCACTGGAGCTCATGCCAAAGATCTCAGCCCTCCTGGGCCTGAAGAGAAATCTGTCCTTCTTCCCTGTTTGCAGGTAGGAACACGAGCCAAAGACTATCCAAAGCTCCTGTTAACTTCCTATGAAAATAAATGGTGGTTTATGTTTATGTCTTGAATTATCCTGAAAGGTAATATGTGTCCTTCTGTTGTTTAAAATTATTTTCTGATAATTAAATGACTCTATTGGCATTGCCTGATTAGAAGCAATGAAAAAAGAAAGAAGCAGAGGGGTTTTCTTTAAAGCTACCATGGACAGAGGCACTTGGCCATGGGCTTATTTTATATGTATTGACAATTTTAAGAATGGAAAAGAATCACTTTGTCTGGATAATAACATTTGTTCAAAACAATCATGAAAGGACATGTTGGTGTTGATTTGAATAAGATGCTACCTTTAAATATAGCAAAACAGGATAATGATGTCCTCAGGAGCAGCACTACTACTGCTGTAGTATTAAATAGACCGTCAGATAATCTCCACAGGAGATGTCTTTTGCTATAGACATATTAAACACATTTTTTTAAAAATTTTGTTTAGGCTCAGAGTGCTACATTTTGAGCATCCAGTTGCATAAAAAAATGCAAATAATCTCATATATGGCAAGTGACAGTTCAGACTGTGTGTGGATCTGTGCAGCTCTCTACATCATTGTAAAGTGAATAGAAAATGTAAACACTAAGTTAAATTAGTGGAAGACAGCATGGTAAAGATGAAAAAGCATGCCTGAAGCCTGCTTCTGTCAGTTATTTTCCATCTGTAATCCAAATGACAGTTCTTGCTGCATAATAGGCCAACTCTAGCTCTGAGGCAATGGAAAAGGTTCAGTCTCGTGAGTGTTCATATTGTTAATTAACACATTTCTTAGTATTAATATTTTTAAGAGATTGCGTATAGTTGCCCTGCTTCTACTTAGGACAGATAGTTGTCTGTGGACTCCAAGGCAGCTTGTGTAGATTCCTGTTACAAGTATTCCTTTGAGGAGTTCCCTTTGTACATTGGAAATGTAAAAAGTTCCCTTTTGATTGTTCAGTTTGTGCCGTTTTAATTCTGACAACCCTCAACAAGGCACTGTCAAAGTCTTTCTCATGAACTGTAAGATCTTCTCCTCCCACTGTCTCTTGCTTATGGACTGTTGAGAATGTTCTCTTACATAATTCTATGTATTTGCTCAGAATCTTTCACTAGGAGGAAAGTTTGTCCAAGTCCTGAAATCACTAGTTGTTGGATGGGTTCTCTAGAATGTGCTTCTTCCTGCATTATGTTGTAGCACTTTGTGACCTTTTTAAAGTTCTTGATGTTCTTAAAGAAATTGTTTCTTTCTCCTCTTTATTAGCCTGTAAGCAAAACTCCAGTTGTCTCATGAATCAACTTCTGGAGATACTTCTTTCCAATGAAAAAAAGGAAGAGCCCTAGACAACTACTTTAGACAAAATACTTCAGTTTTAGGGGGATAAAGTCAGATGGATATTCTTTCTGTTGTTCATAAAAGTAATTTAAAATTTCTACTAGCCCCACTGCTAGAAAATGCTCTCCTGTAGAAGTGGAGCAGGACTTGGCCTCTTATGTAGGTACAGCAGCAGCAGAACAGTGGTTGATTGGATTATGTCACTTGCTTATCATGTGTTACTATGGATGTGTTAAGATAAATATGGATATATTTATGTGTTGTCACAATCAAGGTGCAACATGCAATGTTTCAATTAAATGTACTTTAGAGATGAAAACTTTAAAAGTGGTGTGAACATCATTTTAAAAAGCCTCTCCTGCTATTTAAGAAAATATTTCTTGTTATTCCTTTGAATTCCTTAGTAGATGTTACAACTGATTATATATCACAGGACCGCAACACTGAGCAAAATATATCAAAACCCAAACTGAAAGGCAGTGCTACTAGCATTAAAATGCCAGTCTGGTTGTTCATAGTTCTCTCTTCTGTTCTAACTAACAATTATAGAAGTACATCCAATAGAGTGCAGTGCTGTACTTCAGTCTGGTAATTTAAGAATACTCTGTGGCAAGGTTTCTGAATCGTTTGTAACTTTGTAGTGCAGGACAGCTCTTCATCATACATTTCACTGTGTGACATTGGGTAGAAAATATCATTTGGAGATACGTGCCTCATCTTGCAAAGAATTTTGGATAAAAAAATGCTATTCAAGTATTGGCTTAAACTAGAAGGTAGTATTTATGCACAAATGCCAGGTTATAAAGTTTGGTGGTTTAGCAGGTGTGCCTGTATGCCCATTTTCTGACATAACAGACTGCTTTATAGTTACAGAACTGAGTCACAGTGGTGTCATGCGTAGAAGTATCTAGACCAAGTTTCTGTATAACAACTTTGTCTCTTATTTACAAGTAAACAATCTCACTAAAAAATGCCAAGGTAGAAACTTGAGACAACAGCTCTCTAACCACAGGAGGACAGCAAGTACAGCAGGTACTAACTTGTTGGTGAATATACTGCTCTTAGTGGTTCAGACTATTATTGTATCAACAGTTGGTAGATTTATTCCAAAAATACAAATTTGAAATTAGAACATCATAGTTTTTTTTTAGATTGCATATAGAAATACAGTGTGTATATATCCCAAAAAGGGTATTTGTTTCTTCACTTTAAACAGAAGAGCTGATTATACTGTATACAGCTGATGTACTGCAAATGGCTATTTTACTGCATATTGAAAGTGTCTCTTTTATGATGAAGAATCAGAGACTGTACTAATAGAACTAATTTCTAGAATATCTGGGCCAAGGATTTCTGATTTAAACTACTAAATATTAGCAACCTTGCAGGATTACTCCATAACTCCAGAAAAACTTGCGAGATGCTTTGATTGTTGAGAGGCAGATCTAACAATTGTTTAATCCATGGAAGGATCTTCACTACCTTTAATGTTCTTTAAAGCAGACCAACAGTTATTTGACAACAAAGAAGTATTGACAAACTTGAAGTTTCATTTAGAAATCTGCAAAAGTTTATCTGTCAATAATATGTACACTCTTCAGGAAGAGATAAGGGGATGAGTGTATAAAGTCTTCATCTCTATTTACATAAAAATGATTTATCTTAATACCACACAAACATTCCTATCCAATACAGTGGTTAAGTTTGCTTTTTGCTTTGTCATCATCATCATCAGCTGCAAGTTCTGTGGTGGTCTCAAGAATCAGATTTAAATTGCCTTGAAATGCAGGCTCAAATATGAGAGGACTGGGTTGGTCATCTCTGTTGGGCTATTGAGGGAATTTCAACCACTTCCTGAACACCAGTCCCTTCAAAAGATGTTGAAACAGAGGCATCCACATGTACATTAAACCTAGCAGGTTTCCTTTATGTCTTTTGTCAAAATGATCTTTAATCACATCATATTAGAGGCTGAACATTAGTTGTGTTTCATCTGAAGAGATGGACAAAACCAAAAACCAATGTGTGTTCAAAGTGTGGCTGCTATTTTAGTGCAGTATCATATTTCCAAGGAAATAGAAAGGAATTCTGTATACTGCTGCCGTGTGAGGGATGGACGTATACAGTCTTCTTACAAGGTCTGTATTAAGCTGTTTACCAGATTCCCTCTAAATTTTATTCATCTCTTCACCTGAAAGTTACAGTAAAATCTTCACGTCTCCTTTCTGTCTGTCATTGGTTCAATATGACAAAAAAGTTATCCTGCCTTCTAATTTTGTCATGTGAATTGATTGTTTTGGTAGACTCAAGTTTAGAAGCTTGGTTTTGTTTTTTTGTTTGTTTGTTGGTTTTTTTTTTTCTCCTGCTGTTGTACACATGTGTGGTTCTACAGTAGCTCTTTCCTGCTTTAAATCACTGTGAGGGGAAAGAAATAGTACACTGGTGCTGTGAATGTTGTGTATCAAACAACACTAGGAGTATTCAGTAATGTTTGAAGTTTTGGTAATAGCTTCTTTTGTTGTTTGTTTGTTTCCCTTTAAGAGAAGTTAGTTTGTCAAAGATAGGCTTTTTTTTTACATAGTCCAGTAAAAATAAACCTGGTTTCCTACTAGTCCAGGTGGCAGGTTGTGCATCCAGGGATTGTGGGGGTTGCCTGGGAGCCCTTGGAAAGATGGTTTCTGGCTTATACATCCTGCTGTATTTCCAAACATGCAGGAGCCAACACTCAACTCTCAGCTCTGCAGAGGGGAGCCCTGGTTTGGATGAGATCTGCAGGCTCCCTTCTGCAGAACTAAATGATGTTACTTTTGTGATGTTTCCCAAGGCCTCTGTGTCTCATCCTCAGATAGGGAGGTGAGACATGTTCGGAACCCCACAAGGACTGAGATGCTTGAACTTCTTAGAGAAGTGGTTTTGTAGCTGGTAGTCATGACAGAGATCGTAACTAATCAGAAGTACAGAAGATGAGCACATTAAGCTAGGCCAGAAGGGGCCCTCTGAGCTTAGAAGATGGGGCTATTAATTCAGTTTATTTTAAAACTTTTTTTTAAGTGGTTATTTCAAAGTAATTTTTTCTCTTAGGCAAGGCTTTTCAAAATGTATCTTTTTGACATTTCACAGATAGGGCATTTCATGGAACAGACAATCCTCTTTTTAACAGCTCTACTTTCAGTGACAGACCCATGTTCATCTTCTCAGTCAACGCCAGACTAGTGCTCTGCCTGAGTTAAGTTGATAGAGCCTGAACCTTAATCAGATGACTTTTCTCCTGTGCTATGTTGTAGTATTTTACTCCCCAGGTGACTGAACCATGCATTCATTACCTTCTCCCTAAGGTTCATTCTAAATGGCTCTTGGCATGAACATAACAGCCAGCTGCAGTGATGAGTGGGAAAAATTACGGGTTAACACATATTTCAAGAGGAAGATACTTCATACCTGGAGATTTCCTTATTTTTGCAGATACTAACTTTGAGTATTTCTACAGTGAACAGATAACCATCGCACTCCTTTTCAGAAAAAAAGTGCATGACTGTTTGATTTTTATGATAACTCTATTATTTTACAAAGCACCTTCATAAGAATATTCTCTCTTATAAACAAACTGGAGGAATTTGGGTTCATTTAACTTTTCAGTCAGAACATTAATTTTTGGCTCATATGTCACCTTCTAAAATTCCATGGCTGAATAGGTGTGATTATAGCTCTAATCAAAGACCTGATCTTGAGGGATTAACCAGATGTTTACTAACCATTTTTCAAGAATTTCATTGTGTGGCCACTGCTACTGGACCACACTGAGACTTGCACACAGCTTCTGGTCCCAGGCAGACTGTGATCCCATATGTTAGAAAGTACAGTGTCAGAATAAAAATTAGTATTCTGCAGAGCACATCCAAAGTCAGCAAATGACCTTTAATTTTGAAAGGCAAAAATTCAATGTTAGTAATGGTTCTTCAAATTTTGGAGTGTTATGAAACCTGTGAAATAGGTTGAGCCAATGTAATGAATCTGTGTTGTCTAAGAATTGATGAGAATACTTCAAAAATGGCTTCCAAAACTTGACATTTTATAACAAGTTCGTATATATATATATATGCATGCTTTTAGGAGTAAGAAGGTAAAACTCTTTAAAAAAAAACCAAACCACAAAACAACAGCACACAAAAACATCACACCCCAAATCTCCCACATATGGCCAGATCCTCAGTAAGTATAAATTTACATAATATTTTCAAGTTCAATGAAGCTTGGAAAATTTATGCAAGTTCAGAACCTGGTTCAATAAATTGTAATCTCTGAAATGGGCTTATATGTATATCAGTATCTATGGTGCTATCACCATTTTCTTTATTTTCTTAGTAGTTCACATATATATATTAATATATTAGTTTTTATTAGTTTCTATTGTGCATTTCAGCTTCCAGAAAGATTGTTTTGCATGTTCTTAGGAAAAAAATGTGTGTAAACATTCTTAATGAAATTGTAGGGCAGATCAGACTGGAGTTAATAACCAACAAAGGAACTAGAAAAATTAAAATTCCCTTGGTTTGGGGGGGACTCACTGAACCTGTAACATAAACATGTAAATGCTATGAAATTAGTAGTGAAAGGTTTTGAATCTGAAAAATGAACCATATCTAGTTGAACCACAGACTACCTACAGTGTTGGAAGGCTGGCATTGTCAAAAGGAAAAACAGATTAATTTTCTTAGTCATTTTAATCACATCAGTCATGTTGCAGCAAGGAATGCAAATATTCATATATTACAGCTTGAGACTGCTCTGAAATGTTCTGACAATCTGTTGTGTTTTGAATGATGTTTCAGCCCTATCACTTGGGGTTTTTTGTTTGTTGGTTTGGGTTGGGTTTTTTTTTTTTTTTATGACTATAAAAAACCACTACTCATTTCTGTCACATGCTGTACAAGATAAAAAGCCTTTCAGTTTTCTTAACAAGAATCAGATGGCCAGGGTGCTGCTGGAATGCAGAGAATATGCCACTGTCTGTTCAAAGTACAGCTTAATGAGCCAGACTAAACACACTGGACAATAGAGCTGTGGGGGGAAAGGGCTTCTTGTGGATCTATGGATCAGCTCCAGCCTTAACATCTTAACTAGTTTCATTTTTCATCTTTACAAGTTCCATTGCCCTGTTTTGTTGCTACAAAGCGCATTTCAATGAGCGGACTCTCCTGCCTTGATGATGGTGTCCTGTGCTTTGAAAAAGGATCTCCTGGATTCCGCTAGAAATAATTTCTGTGTTTCTCTTTTTCTCTCATAGTCACGACCTATTCCCTCACACCTCACTTCAGCAGTTGCAGAGAGTATCCTGGCTTCCGCCTGCGAGAGCGAGAGCAGAAATGCTGCAAAAAGGATGCGGTTGGATAGACAGCAGGTACTGTGGTGTTTGGGGGTCTGCCACATCCTGATAAATGCACTGGGCTCATTTCCATAGGATGCCGTGCAGAAGGGTGGTGCAATCCCTTCTACGTTTCTGGCTAGCAAGGGTAATTAAAACCCCAAAGCTGTATTTCTTTAAATGAATACCCAAGCCTGGCTTTGTCTATATTTACATAAGCTGTATGAGGGTGTCGAGTATATTGATTATGTCCAGCTGGATAAAGCTATTTATTTGCTTTTTAACAGATGCAGATTTTGATGGCATAGTGTGTAATCTGCATAGTAGAATTAAAGGAACAGAACAGACAGTATATATAATTTACAGAAATAACATAAATGGTGCATGTGTCTATGAGTTGGTGTGTTTGTCTGTGCACATATCTCTTTCAAAATGTGTATGTATTCAGGTCAGGTGAAATAATGTACATTTCTGAAAATACCTATATGCTTGACAGAGAAGAGTTATTGTGATATATAGAAAAATGCTGTCAATTAACTTATTATTGAGTTTTAAAGCTCATATCAATATTTTTCTTATGTGATTATTCACCTGTTATAATGCATGTTAGGATTTTGTTCTTTTTAATTTGCTGAGAGTTGCATGTTTTCTTTCAATTTTTACAAATTAAACTGGTAGCTCATTCCAGACTTTGATTATTTAGTTGGTCCACAGATACAGTAAATGTCTAACAATCTTGTTGCAATGACTATTGTGCTTTATTTCTTTACATGATTATCAGAAAGTCAAATCTTATTAATATCTCAGTTATTCCAAAATATGTGTCCGTCATGGTAGATGAACTCTTTTTATTGTGGAGAAGAACATCTTTAAAAAGAATATTTTCCTTTTGTCCATAGTCGATTTGAGTTCTTTCAGGTCATTCCCTAACTGATTAAAGGACATTGATAGTTTAGGATCTGAGAGTGGATGTTGCTATTTCTTCTTACTATTATATTTTTTTTTGCTGGTATTTTCTTTAATGTGGTGTATTTAGATTCACAAATCACAGGGGATGTCAAAGCACTGTAATGTGAAATATGGCTTAGTTTAGAAGTGGTGTTCATTTAGATTGTGCAGGTTTTCTATCCTCTCATTTGTTCTCTCATTTTGCAATAACATTATTAATAATTAAAAGTCGATGTGCTTACCCCAAGGAGAACTAGGAAAGACTTGTGCAAACATCAGTTACTTTCATGGCACAAAACTTGTTCGATTCCTTGGTCCAGCCAGGGTGAGGCAGAGTTTTTGAGTGATTTTAATCAGAATCCCATAATACTTTCCAGGAAGCCAAAGAGCTATTGAAATAAAAACAGTTTTAAAACTGTAAACTCAAAAAGCAAATTAATATGATTTGTGTTTGTGTGTGTATGTATGTGTGTATGTGTGTGTGTGTGTGTGTGTGTGTGTGTGTGTGTGATATTACTATCACAGAAAGATTTGCTAACAGCTGTTGGGGAGAGGTATTTC